>PVHP010000425.1:137653-151708 GCA_004024765.1 Zapus hudsonius | reverse complement strand
AAATTAAGAAGAACCATGAACAACTGCTATCGGAATTACCCCAATAACATTTACAAAATAATTATTACAAATATGTTGCATTATAGATGAAAATTATAAAATTTTAGTAAAGACATGGAGCATTCTAAAAGGGAAAAAGAAACCAAATAATTGTTGTTCATGGAACTGAAAACAAAATATCTGAAACAAAGATATCAATGGTGGGCTTAATCGAAAGTCAGAATCAGAAGAAGAAATGATTAGTAAAATCAAATTCAATAGACAGTATCCAGAATGAAGCATTCAAAGTAATGATCATAATTAAAGAATAAGACTTCCTGGAGCTTATGGGACATTATCAAACAGTCCAACATAAATGTACATTCCCCAAAGGAGAAATGGAGAATAAGAAAAAAAAATTAAAAATAATGAAATGGGGAGATGGCTCAATGATTAAAGACACTTGCTTGCAAAGCTTGCTGCCCACATTCAATCTCCCAGCCACGCACGTAAAGCTAGCCAGGCATTCCAGTACACACACACACACACACACACACACACACACACACACACACACACATACACACATGCGCGCACGTGCGTGCACACAAAAATAAATGAATTTTTAAAAAACTTAAAATTGTCCCAAAATTGATGAAATACATAAATCTACAGAATCAAGAAGCCAAAGTACCCAAAGCATGATGTGTTGCTATGCTTTCACTCTTTATAAGTCAAATGTTTAAAAAAAATTAAAGGATAAAGAAAAAAATCTTAAAAGCAGCTGGTAAGGAAAGAGGGTGACATTACATTTAGGGAATAGCATTGTCAATACCCACTTCTTGCCAGAAACCTGGATGTCTGAAGCTAATACTTCAAAGTGCAAAACAAATTAACTTAGAATGTGATGCCCTGTAAAAAATTCTTAAAAATAAATACAACACCCAAAAGTAGAAAACTTTTATTGCCACCAGATCTGTGAAGGAATGCTAAAGGAAAATAAGCTTAGAGAGAGGATTGAATGTGTAGAAGTAGAGTCCCAGAAATGGCTAAACATAACAGGCCATTTTGAATGTCTTCATCTTAAAAAAGTGAAGACAAGAACATTCAGAAACTCCATATGGGAAGGCAAATATACATTATATATATGGCAGAAAAGGGGGAATAAAGAGACATTGTTTTGCCAAATGTTTATACTCTTCACCTACAGTAAGCAATGTGCTACTGGTGGAGGAAAACCACAGTTGAATGGCACAAAACCTCTCTGCCTCCTCATTCTTTTCCTCCCATAACTGTGCCTGGTTTGGAGATTCATCCCAGCTGTGTGTGGCTATGACACCTCTGTCTCCACACCACTTAACACTGGGACTACAGACATGTGTGGCCATGATTGGCTTTTGATGTAGCTGCTGGGAATAGAATTCATGTCCATGTGCTTATGTGGCAAGTGCTCTTGTCGTTTTTCTCCTCCATAGATGCTGTGGGTCGCAGCGGAGGCAGGGCTGGCGGCTGGCCAAGTGTCATTTGTTCTGCTGAACTGGGTGGGCAGGACGTAAGCCGAGGAGAGAAGAAAACTCTCGGGATACAGCCGCCATGGGTGGGATGGGCAGATATTGTTTATGGTGTGTGGAAGGGTCATATTTATAGGGAGGAGAAGCCAGGAAAATCAGAGGCAGGGGCATAGCAAAGGGATTGGTTGGGGCAGGGTGGTCTGTGGGCACCTCATGAGTGGATAGGCAGAGGTTAGCAACCTGTGAATGCCTAATTTGCATAAATTGAGGGGCTTGCTCAGCCCTGAGTGGCCAGAAGTACATGATTCTGGACATGAGTTTGGTGGTGGCAGCTTATGGGGGAACTGTCACCTATTGTCAGCACCCATGGGGTGGGAACTGTGGCTTTCTAGGGAGCCCTGAGGTTTGGGATCAAGGGAGGAAGGTGGTGAAGTGCCTGCCGAGTCTCAGCAGGGAGCCATCAGGGCTTCAGCCTATCTCAACTTCCCTTAATCCCATATCCTCCGTGCCTTTTTAGCAAGATACCACATGCTTTAACCTGCTAAGCCATCTCTCCAGCTCCCAACCAATTTTTAAAATATTTTTTTATTTGCAAGCAGACAGCAATAGAGAGGAGACACAGAGAATGGGTATGCAAGGGCCTCCAGCCACTACAAACAAACTCCAGATATGTGTGTCACTTTGTGCATCTGGCTTTATGTGGGTACTAGGGAATTAAACCCAGGTCATCAGGCTTTACAGGCAAATGCCTTAACCACTGAATCATCTCTTCAGCCCAAAATAGCTTTTGAAATGTTATCATATAACAGTATCTTTTCATTTACCACTTGATCAAAAACCATGAAAGCAAAAACATCATATAGTATTATTGATAGTTATTACTGGAGCCTTTTTGCTAGTCATTTTATTTTAATAATGTCTAATCTGACCAACAAAGCTATAGTGAGGTATTGTTTCTATCTTTTTTGTTGTTGTTGTTTGTTTTTCGAGATAGGGTCTCACTCTAGTCCAGGCTGCCCTAGAATTCACTATGTAGTCTCAGGGTGGCCTTAAACTCATGGCAATCCTCCTACCTCTGCCTCCCAAATGCTGGGATTAAAGGTGTGCACCACCATGCCCAGCTTTGTTTCTATTTTTCAGATAAGAAAATTGAAGTTCAGACAAGCTCCTTAAAATTACATGCTTTCAAATATTACATTTTGGATTTGTACCCACAGTACCTTCATATCTGAGCCTGTGCTCTTTTCAGTGTACTAGTGATTAGGATGAAACCACTTGAAGTAATGGGATTTCACTGAAAAAGATGTTCTGGAGGTGTTTCAACTCAATCACTAACACACATGTAGAGGTCAGAGAACAACCTCAGGTGTTGGTCCTTGTCTTTGTCTTGCTTTTATTATTATCTTTTATTAGAGAAAACCATTAAAAACCAGGATGAACCCCTTTAACCATTAGATATTCTCCCCCACCAAGGCTCTTACAATCTTTCCACTGCCTCTTTCACAAATTTCCCTGAGTCATGGTGGTTGAGTTTTAAGTTTGCTTAATTGTTGAGTTCTTAAGAGTCTCTGGATTTGTGTTTTGGACTATTTGGGGCACCCTTGGTGTCTATCTCCATTATCCTTCCCTAGGATATCCACCTTGCTGTGGGAATAGCTCTTTTGGTCATCATGCCACTTCCTTGGAGGTTGTGTTAGGGCTCTAAATGGTGATTTAGGAGAGGTTCGTATCCTGCTTGGGTGTTCCCCATCATCTCAGGTCCTATTGGTGAAATTCGGTTGTCCACGGATCTCGGGTCATTGCTTTCTGAAAAATAAAAACAGAATCTCCAACAGAGAGTGAGATTATTAATGGTTAAATGAGACAAATGTTGTTAAATTGGCAAGATTTTAAAGGGTGTAGCCTTTCTATAAACCTATGGCTAATGGGGACTTCCCATTGGAGATCCAGTTCTTGGTCCCCATTCAAGATTGCCTTGGATCCCCGTACCAGTTAAGGGTACCCTGCCACTGAGCCGATCTCATAGCCAATTAGCCAGCTATTGATTATCCACCTAGGTTGAGCACCACTATTGCACTATATCTAGTCTGTGCCATATAGCCGTGTGATCTTCATTCTCAGGCCATTGGTCAGTGTAGCTTGAGGATGTCCCCTGATTTCTCAGAATATTATCCCAACCAATTTTTGACAAAGGTTCAAAAACAATTCATTAGACAAAGGATAGTCTAAGTGAGAAATGGCCCAGATCACCTGACAAGATCAAAAACCTTAATCTAAACCTTACCCATAACAAAAAAAATTATCCAGGCCAGGCATGGTGGTGTCCAACTATAATCCCAGCACTTGGGAAATGGAGGCAAAAGGCTCAGAAGTTCTAATTCTTCATTGACTACGTAGAGCATTCCACAGTAATCTAAGTAAGTGCTAGGAAGACAGAAGCAGGAGGATCCCAGGAGAAGCAGGAGGATCCAGGAGAAGCAGGAGGATCCCCCAGCCAATGAGAAACCTTGTCTCATGAGGATGACATCAGGTTGTCTTTGGGATTCCACATGCACGTTGTGATGGTTAAGTTTTGTTGTCAACTTGAATTTTTTAGTAATCTTGGGTGGGTCTCTGAGGATGTTCACAGGAGGGCAGCCCAATCAGTAGGGTGCCAGATGTAAAGAAGCTCAGGAGAGCTAAAAATATTCCTTCCTGAGAGGGCCTTGCAGGAAGGAAATTCCAGAGACTCAGGGATCAACAAGTCTGGGGAAGGATTGCAAGACCTACCCTAAAGCTATATAAAGGGGGAGAAAATCTCTCTCTTCCACTGCCTGTTTGCTGTTTGCTGGTGTGTGCTATTGGTGATGACTTTTCTCTCTCTTTGCTTGGATCTGTGAAAAGAGGGACCAGCCTCTTTTGCCTTTATAGAACTTCCCCAGGATCTGTAGCTTCAATAAATCCTTTCCTTTCATAAAATGTGCCTGGTTTGGAGATTCATCCCTGTGGTGTGTAGTTATGACACATGTGCACACACACACACACACACACACACACACACACACACACACACACACACACACAAAAGCACATGCAAGGATTTTTTCTTCTACATAGGGCCAATATAACCAGGAAGTTAATGATACCCTGCCGATATTCAACCTTAGACCCTATTGACATTTCACAATTGTTCCAAATCTCCTGATAACCAAGGATCTAGTCCCAACCCCCCTCATGCATCAAACCATGATCTCTCTTTTGTCTACTTCTACCCACAAGAGTTTCTCAGTTTTCACTTGCATTGCAAGACACTTTTTATGAAAATTATAGGCCAGTTATTTTAAGTAATGGTCCTTCACTTTAGCTTGTCTGGTGTTTCCTATGGTTCGATTTAGGTCATTTAGGCATCTCACAGAAGTGATTCTGGGCCCACAGTACCGAACAGGGATCCTGATGCCCTTTACCCATTGGGAATGATGAGCACCCCTTCATTTGACAGAGGTCAGGTTTCCAGGCTGCTCTGTAGTAGAGTTGCTCTCTTACATTGTGATGTACTTTAAAATTGAGTAAAACCCTGCTCTTCATCAAGCCCTCAGTTTACTCACTTCAGTCTTCTTTTGTTTTGAGGCAGAATCTCACTCTAGCACAGGCTGACCTGAAACTCTCTCTATAGCTCCAGACTGGCCTTGAACTCACGGCAATCCTCCTACTTCAGCCTCCCAAGTGCTGGGATTAAAGGCATGTGCCACCACACCTGGCTTTATCATCATTATTTTTTTAATGTTAGCATTGGTGCATGGTTTCTTCAATGGGTTAAAATCTGTTACTCTCAATACATATTTCAGTGACCAAATATGGCCAAGGGGAGCCTCTTCACTGGCTTCTGTGTCCTTTTGACAAATCCTCTTGTTTTTTTCTTGCTGGTGTCAGATGACACAGGCTTGCTTTGCATATCTTGTGCGGGGCCTGGAATCAGCCATTTAGCAAGGATTTGGGACCTGCTCATGGATCTGGTCATGAGGTGTGCTCTGTTTCACTGGATGTTACATTCCCATGTTTTCTCTGTGGAGAAAGTTGGATAGTAAGTGTGTGTGTGTGTGTGTGTGTGTGTGTGTGTGTGTGTGTGTGTGTGTGTGTGTCTGTGTGTGTGTCTGTGTGTGTCTGTGTGTGTCTGTGTGTGTGTGAGAGAGAGAGAGACAGAGACACAGAGAGAGAATAGGTACACACTATAAGCCATAGTTCATGTGTTGAGTTATTGCTGATTCTTGATTCTACTTCAACACCAGTTTATTCTGGCATTTTTCCTTTCTATATCATAAGTCTTCCCTTTTTGGTATGTGAGTATTATGTGTGGTGTGTGCACATATGTGTGCAGATGCCCTCATCCCACATGCACGCATGCAGAGGGTGCCGAAGCCAGGGAAGGTCTCAAGTGTCCTTCTCTATCTCTCTTCCACCTTATTTCCCTGGGATAGTTTCATGAGCCTGAGTTCCTTGTTTTCTGGCTAGACTGACTGGCCAGTGAGCCCTAGAGATCTGTGTCCCTCTAAACTGGAATTACAGACATAAATGGCCATGCCCAGATTTTTACATGTGACTAAGGATCAAATGCAGGTCTTACCTCCTTAGCCATACCCCCAGCTCCCTAAGTCTTCTTTCTTTAATTGTAACCTTGCTTCCCTTTTTTCTAATTTATTTAATCTGATTGTTCCCACTTTTTGTAGCCAGTGTCCCTTAGACCGACTCCAGCTCAATAATACCCATCTTACACACAGCTTAGTCTCCATGTAGCTTACAGCCAGGACCTGTTCATTTAATTCCTCTGGCTTTGTCTGATTTGCAGCCACCCCACTTTTCCTGAGCTGATTAGAGCTTCCTGACAGTACTAGGAAGGACACTGCTGTGTCCAGGTTCCAGACCCAATGCAGCAATGGCTGCCTGAACCTCTTACCTGTTCTAGGCAGAACCTTCTGGACTCTCTCTCTCGCCCAGGCTGTCTCTTTGTCTCAACCCTCTCAACTCCCTGGGTTTCCAATTAGTAGAAATGCAGCCTTTCTTTTCATTCCACTTCCTGCCAAACCATTCAAGAGGAGGAAAAGCATTTAACTGCTTATATTTAAAATCAATGCTGGCTGGGCATGGTGGTGCACAGCTTTTGTCCCAGCACTGGGGAGGCACAGGTAGGAGGATTCCCTGGGAGGATTGCTGTGGGTTTGAGGCCACTCTGAGATTACATAGTGAATTCCAGATCAGCCTGAGCTAGAACAAGACCCTAGCTGGAAAAAACATAAATTAATTAATATAGTATAATATAATTAATATAATATAATATAGCATTCCTCATAGATGAGGTCCTGTAGCCAGCACAAAGATAGATACTTTCTGCCCAAGATGCAGAGCAGGTGTGAAGGCCTGTCAAACATGCCAGACCTTCCTGCAGGCCAGGAAAGATGTTTCTCCCAATTCAGGAAAGTGTTATCAGGCCCCATATGTGAAGACAAGGGTCACCATTGGACCTTGAGGTCCCAGCACCCACCCCAGTGCTATGACAAACTGAATGAATAAAGAAACCTTGTCTTTGATACCTGCCAGATGCTCCACCTCCCCTCCACCTGTTTTTCCAAAGTCTCGGCCCCAGTTCAGGGACCACCAAGCCGGCTGTGCTGCAGCCCTGCGTCCCTCCGGCTGCAACACAAGACACGAGGGGTCAGAGCAGCGCCCGGGTCCTGTGTTGTAGCCTGAGGATGCGCATCGAGTCCTGTGAGTCCGGTCAGCCTGCACCTACATGGTCTCTCTCCCAGACGCTGAGAGCTTCTGTTTGGCATATCCATCCTGTTGGGTGTCCCATGGGGAAAGCTGTAAAAGAACAGAGAGCAGCATGTGTAGTGGACTGTGAGGTTTGGGGCTGCTCTCCCATCATTAGATGAAAACCCACTGGGTGGAGCTGGGCCCAGGCTGCCTGTGTGACCTGCACACCAGATGAGCTACTAGCCCGATGACCATGATCACACTCACAGTGTACATATTCACGGCTATGTTCCTTTTCCTCTAAACAATGAATTATGGCTGCTTACCAGCTACTAATTACAGTTTATTATAACAATACTTCCTAGGAAATGCTTTCTACTCTAATACCATGATGAGAATTTCATAAATGCCAGACTGGTACAATGAATAGCCCTGAATTGTAATAAATATCTTTACTTGGAGTACAGCAGTGAGCACATTATTGCTACCCATTTCCAGTAAGCCTATGGAGGATTTATTACTTATTTATGCTTTATTTTTACTCAAAATCTCCCATGTATCATTTTTATATTTTCTTTTTTGTGAGTGATTTCAATTTTTTTCTTATAAAATCAAATAAGGTTGATGCAAAAAATAAATAAATAAATAAAAATAAAAGCTTGTCCCGGGGCTGGAGAGATGGCTCAGTGGATAAGGCACTTGCCTCCAGTGCCTAAGGCCCCGGGTTCAATTCCCCAGTACCCACATAAGCCAGATCCACAAGGTGGTGGCCCTGGTGTTCTCTCTCTCTCTCTCTCTCTCTCTCTCTCTCTCTCTCTCTCTCTCTCTCTCTCTCTCTCTCTCTCCTAGAAAATAAATAAATAAAATATTTTTAAAAAAAGCTTGTCCCAATGTCACTTCTTCCAAAGTGACCTATTGAAATGAATCCTCCTCACTCACTGTCTAATTGTTGGTTACGTATTTGCAGAGAACTGAGGAATGAATTGCTATATTTCTCTCCCTTCTCTCATCCTTCCCTCTCTCCTTTCTTCCCTCCATTACTCCTTCTCACCTCCCCCTGTCTCATTCTCCTGGTCCTTCTCTCTCATTCCCCTTCTCCTCCTTCTACCCCTCCACCCCAATCTCTCTATCTATCTATCTATCTATCTATCTATCTATCTATCTATCTATCTATCTCTTTCTCTCTCTCTTTCTCCTATCTAGGCTGCTCTTGAACTCCTAGGTTCATTCAATCCCCCTGCCTTGTAGCCAGGACTACAGATGCATCATCAGGCATTTCCAGCAGAGCCAAAGTGAATAGCTTTCCTTGGCAGCCATCCCACAATTATGACATCTCTAAAATCTTGAGGTCTCCATTGCAACTCACAGTTCATCTTCACAGCTCCATGTAATGGCTCCACGGGGGCTCCAGGCAGGGATTATGCCCCTGCTTGAAATTGTTGCATCTTGGTGGCTCCTGGAACCATGGTTGCATTTAATGACTCAGTTTTCCTGCATTTTTCATGTTTCCAAAACCAGTACCAGGTGTACTTTGCCATCAAATTTGTAAAAGCAGAACTCTCTTTGACTATTGTAGCGTAAGTGGCCTAAAACCAATTTCTGAGCCTGAGACTTTAAACTTGCTTACATTTCTTTCTATGTTAAACTTTATATCTTTTGCACCTTTCTGTTCTATACTTTTTCCACCAAATACACCAGTCAATTATTTCTAAAGTCAATTTTGCTGAAATTCTCAGGACATGGAAATAATACAGCCAACCTTTCTACCAGTAGTCCATTTCCAACAAAGTTCTTTCCCCTCTGAAACCTCATAGGCCAAGTCTTCACAGTCCACACATCTCTCTGCATTTAGGTTTTTCAAACTCTGTCATAATGCTGCAAGGTTTTTCTAGTCCAAAGTTCCAAATCTTTCCATATTCCTCTCACAAACCAAAAACATCATGGTCAGATCATCACAGCAATGGTCCTACCATTGTTACTAATTTTCTGTACTTACCTTCTCATTACAAAAGACACTTAACCAGAAGCAACTTATGGAAGAAAAGGGTTTTAAGGGGAAGCTTCACATTGGAGAAAGTATGGCAACCAGCTCACATCTTCATGCATCAGCAGCAGAGAGAGAAAGCAACATGAGCATGCTAACATCCAGTGGGACTGGGAAGATCAACCTCAAGATCCACCCCTACTGATACACCTCTCAAAAGCTCCACCAGCTGGGAACTAAGTAGCAAGCTTAATTACAGGCACTCAAGGCTGTGGGGGACACTTTATATTCAAACCATCATAAAGGGACAAGAGAAGTTCCTGATTGAATAGCCAGTGGTCTTGGTGGATTGCATCTGGATTGCAGGACAGAAACAGGTCCTAGCAAGTGTCTCAAAAGTTTCCTTACCAGGCTGAGCTAGGAGGTACAGGGAAGACTGAGGTCTGCAGGACAGGGCAGTGAATAGAACTCCTACCCAAACCATACTTATAAAGTACGCAGCTGTCTTCTGTAACAGAAGAGCTTGTGAAGAATTTAGGAGAAAGAAAGGTCCAACTACAGGCATTTTGCCTGAAGGAGCTTGAAGCACATATGTTAATAAAGGCCTGGCTTCTCTGGAAATGGACTCCATCCCCTCACAAGAGCTGCATGGCATGATCCCAGCATGCCCAGATAATCCAAGTGTGATAGACTACACTGAGGTTAGCAAGGATAAACACAGCCACAGCCATTGCCCCTCCTTGCCTGCCTGACCCAGAGTCTGACCTAGGGATGTGCTCTGAGGCAGGTGGCAAGAACGAGCCTGCAGAGTTGAGGAAGGAGAGGCAGGGATAAAGTCATTCCTCATTTCCTGGGAGTTTTAGAACCCTCTTCAAGACCAGCAAGTAAACAGGAGGCCGCTGTGCTATTTGAAAGATGGCAGTGTAGGGATGTCACAGGCTAAAGAAGTGGCTGAGGGATTAAAATGCTTGCTTGCAAAGCCTAAGGATCTGGGTTTGACTCTCCAGTACCCATGTAGAGCCAGAAGCACAGGGTGCCTTAGCATATGGAGCTCATTTGCAGTGGCTAGAGGCCCTGACATACCCATTCTCTCTCATTCTCTCTCTCTCTCTCTCTCTCTCTCTCTCTCTCTCTCTCCTGTCTTTCTCTCTGCTTGCAAGTAAATAAATAGATCTATTTTTAAAAATGGCTGTCATTAGGCAGGTGATGGGTGCAATAGGAGTGCTAACAAAACCAGCCCATTTACCTTCCATTTGCTCTAGGTTCTGATTGTATTCTATTTTTCTCTATTTATTTTCACACCCCAAGGCAAAAAAGGGTCCTGTACATTAAATAGTCACCTTTCATCCATTTCAATGCCCTCCCTATGGCACACCATACGTTTCTGCTGTTTTATTATCATAGTGGAGAGCTAACATGTTTTCTGCCCTTGTCTCCAGAGCACAGCCTCACAGCTGCTTGCATAACAGGGAGCCAAGACATATGGAGAAGTGAAGGCAGAGAGGCAGGAAAGGAGCTCCAGTCCATCATCAAAGAACTGCAGCTAGATTATTGCATTTAGTGAATGTGTCTGTTAGTAAAATCTCTACATCCATGTCATGTGAGGACACAGTGAAAATGCAGCTGTCTAAAAGTAGACAAACTGGGGGGTTGGACAGATGGCTCAGCAGTTAAGGCACTTGCCTGTAAAGCAGAAGGACTTGAATTCGATTCCTCATACCCACATAAAGCCAGATGCACAAGGTGGTTCATGTGTCTGGAGTTCGTTAGCTGGGCGTGGCCATAGCGGACACGCCTTTAATCCCAGCACTCAGGAGGCAGAGGTAGGAGGATCACCATGAGTTCAAGGCCACCCTGAGACTAAGTAGTGAATTCCAGGTCAGCGTAGGCTAGAGTGAGACCCTACCTCGAAAAACCAAAAAAAAAAAAAAAGTATACAAACTGGGAAGTGTCCCTTAGCAGCATCTGGTTCCTGGGACTTTACAACTTGCAGAAGTATGAGAAATAAATTTGTGTTGTTTATAAGCCACTTTGTTTATGACATTTTGTAATAGCAGCCTGAAGAGACTGAGACAAGCAGCCAGTCATATGGTCTCCTTCATGGTGACACATTGGGAGGTGGCATGATGGCTGGTCCCCAGGCTCCATACAAGGCTGATCATCAATCTACTCTTCGCTAGGGCTCACTCTAGATTCCACCCGGCTGAGAAACCTGCTGTGCCCTCTACCTCCTAAAGGATGAACTCGCCAACAAGGCAAAGCAAGACTGAAAACACTCTCCTGATGTTAGGATTAGAATTGGTTTAGCTTTTATGTTGAGATATGTTTTAATTCAAGTCCAGCCACGACAGAAAATAACTGCTGCATGAAACAGCCCACAACCCCCCCCTCCTTTGGCCCTCTCCCCAGAATGTAAAGGGAACTCCATTCTGGTAAAAGTGGGGCAAAGGTTTTGGGCTGTTGAAAGAAAAAAAACCAGATGTTTGCCTAGAGATTAGGCTCCTGGAATGTATATGTGACTACCAGGATGTAGCCAGAAGGTCTCAGGCCAAAGAATGCATCAGACAGGTAATAAGTGACTAGTCAGGATATGCAGGCTTATAGCTCAAAGTTCACAGGTAAAGAAATCGGGAACCAATCACTTTAGAGCACCTCAACTCCTATGCACTGGCCAATCACCAGTGCAGAATGTGTTCCCGCCACTAGCTGCACAAATCATTTTAAAAGAATATTTTATGAATTTCTTGCTGTGTGCTGTGATTTGCTATGATAGAAGCCTGCAGGCTCAAACTGTATATATGTTGGAAAAAACTTGCAGCTGGGGTCCATGACTCCCGCCACGCCGAGCAGTTCATGTACCCGAGCTAGCTGGAAATAAACCTCACTGTGTGACTTGTATTATTGCATGTGTCCTCTGTCCTTCTGAGGAGTGGTCGACCTCGGACCGCAACATTGAGAGCAGATTTCAGAGAAGGGACAGTGAGGGGCTGGCAGTCAACAAAGGGTGTGGCTCCTTATGTGCTGTTGGGGTTCAGCATTCTTGGGTAAATGACCAAACCAAGTAGTGAAGGTCTGACCCGAGCTGAGCCTTTTGTAGAAGCCCTAGTCATAAACTATTGCATATGTTATGTACCTTTTGTATGCCAGGCACTTCTTAGCTAGCAAGAAGAATCCCGATCACTTCTACCTGTGGCAGGTGTAAGATTCAAAGCCATCTCCTGACACCTAGCCCTGGAAGGGCTCTGCTAAATCAACAAGATGTCAATGTATTAGTTACTTGTTATTGTGGCCAAATACTGACAAGTAGCAACTTAAGAAGGTAGGGTTTACTTTTGGCTTACAGTTGGAGGGGATGCCTTCCATAGAAGTTGGGGAGGTGGGAGGATACTGATCACTTTGAATCTGCAATAGGGAAACACAGGGTAAAGGAAGTGAGGCCAGGCAATAAAACCTCAAGGTCTGCCCCAAAGTGACACACTTCCTCCTCCAGCAAGGCTCCAACTAAAGTTTCCACAACAGGCTTAAACACCACCAGCTGGGAACCAAAGTGCTCAAACACAAGAGCCTAAAGGGGACATTTCACATTCAAACCACCACAGTTAATGTGCCAATAAGATGGATTTAGTCAAACACTTAAATGGGGGAGTCAGATGTACAGAAAGCCCAGATCATGAAAGCTGGTCCCCTCTGCAACTCCTACAGATTGTGCCAGGAAGAACTTGTGCCAGGCCTGGTTGTGCTGCTGTGTGACCTCCAGGCTCTGACTTGCTGGTCTTAAATGAGGCTCACACTCCCTCAGTCTTTACTTGACCCAGCCTTGCCAGGCTCCCTGATAATATGAAAAGTCCACTTCCCCTCTCATACCTTCTCTCTAGACCCCCACAATGGCCTCTTAATCAACCTTCCCTTGTGATTGTCCCCTCTTTCCCAACATGACACCTTTTCATGACTCCGCTTCTCAGAGTGCAGTTCCATCCTTAGCCCAGTGGCCTCACTTCAAAGTACCTGCTGTCTGCCCATCTTCATGGTCAGGGAACCTGACTTTTCTCCTTGACTTCCTCCTCTATACCTTTACCTACTCCATCTCCCAGCAGGGAAGGGTCCCTCCCCCTTTCTTTTCCAGCGTCAGCCCTGGGTTCCTTGCCATCAGATACACCCATTTTTTAACTTCTCTCATGGTTAGACTACAATGGCCTTTTGAGATTTCTTTACACTATAAAGAACTGAAATAATAAATGCTTTTGGAACTCCTACGTTGTAAAACTCCATTGTATCAAGAGCTAAATCATATATCCCATAGTCCCTAATCTTGGGTATGTAATAATATTTGTTGAATAAATTAAATTACTTCATTAAAATTCCCCTACTTATTATTGAAATGGCCTTTTCCACAGCAATAACACAATTCAGCACCTCAAAAGCTTTTGCTGATATCATTTTCTCAAGCACAGTTATTAATAATTTGCCTTAAAATGCTCAGTTAAGTGCCCAATGTGAAGATAAGAGGTCTGCTTTCCTGTTGACAATCACACTCAACCATAATTATCTGTCATGAGAGGCGTGAAGAGGTGTGAAGATGAAAGCTCAGGAGGTCGTTGTGTCACCTCAGGGTCCTGAAATGGGGACAATTAGCAGCAGCCTTAAGTGCTGGGGGTGGGGAGGGGCAACATTAACATATGAGGCCATTTGTTCTGTATGTCATAGAACTCAATCTTCCACATGCTACCATAACACACACACAGGGGAGAGAGAGAGAGAGAGAGAGAGAGAGAGAGAGAGAGAGAGAGAGAGAGAGAGAGAGAGAGAGAGAGAGAGAGAGAGAGAGAGAGAGAGAGAGAGAGAGAGAGAGAGAGA
>PVHP010000425.1:113878-137553 GCA_004024765.1 Zapus hudsonius | reverse complement strand
TACACAGGCATTGAGATAACTGAAGAATGCTCTTTCAAAGACCAGACTCAGAAACATGTGAGGGTCCAGATAGGACTGTCCAACATTTCTAAGCATGAGATTCTGAACATAATCAATCTAGCCTTCATTTACAGCTCAGGGTCATTATTGTATTACCGATTACACTGTACAATCTCACCAATTCTCTCAAAAGCCATGTGTCTCTTCCTCTTAGTTGCTAAGATATTTAGTTTCTGTATCTGTTTTTCCTAATTTTTCAATCTTGCTATGACTGCTGAATTTTCTGTTATCATCTCATGAGGGGGCAGACTGTATAGAAGCAGTCCCCCACTCCCAACAGACACATTTACAAAGAATAGGAAACTAGATGGCCAAGTTGGTCACTTATGACTGAGCAAGATGAATGTCACTAAGGCAGGAAGTAAGTGTGCCCTGGGTGCATTGATTCTGGAAAGTCTGAAGTGGTTCTTCTTCCTTACCCTCCTCCTCTCTCTCTCTCCCCTCCTCCTCCCTTTCCCATTTCTCCTCCTTTTCTTCCTCCCCCTCCTCTCTTCTTCCTTGTCTCCCCTCATCCTCCTTCAACAGGGGCTCATGTAGCCCAGGCTGGCCTCAACTCACTCCATTACTGGGATTACAGATGTGTGCAAACTCGCTTTTTGAGGTCTCTTCTTACTCCTTGGTCCCCTAGTAGGAATCAGGTTCCTGGGGCAAGTTCAAGGTGTAAGTAAGAAACTCAGTTCAGAATGAAATGGTATCACTTTGTGAGCAGCATAACAGTTTCAGTACAACAATATGCATCAAATTAACTTAACACCACTAATTTGCATTATATTGGGTTTGTAGCTTTATTATAGTTTATTTAGGAATTTGCTTTGGTTGGACATAACTATCTTCTGAAGAAGTTGTACCACCTACTCCTCCTGGCCAGCTCCCCTGGCCTAGCCAAGAAGGTTGAGAGCCAACAGCTTATTCAAGTTGAATGTGTCTTGGGGCAAACACCCAACCACAGAAGTACATGGATAGAAGGAAAAATAATATTTGAAATTACACATTAGCTGTGGAAAACTTCTCAAAACAACAGATGTGAAAAGCAGTAAGCTGAGGGTTCCATTCCCATATATCCTTGTCAGAATGGAAGCTCTCCTTAGCCAGGAGCAGTCTCAATAATGAAGCCTGCTACTGTGAACATTTTAGATCACCTGACTGGAACCTCTGTGTAGAGGACATAACCTAGAAGGTACCACCCAAGCTAAACACATCTTTGTGGCAGTCACATGCTTTATATAACCCAATCAATAGGATCACATTTTAATACATCTGGCACATCTGTTCTTATGGTGTCCTCTGGCTCCAAGTGAAACTAGTTTTTTTTTAATTTTTTTTATTTATTCATTTTCAAGCAGAGAGAGAAATGCACCAGGGCCACCACCTTATGGGTCTGGCTTAATGTGGGTCCTGCGGAATTGAACCCAGGGCCTTAGGCACTGGCAGCAAGTGCCTTAACCGCTGAGCCATTTCTCCAGCCCGTGAAACTAGTTTTGATCAATCTCCTAAAGGAAATTATTATTTATGGTTCCTGGATTTTACATAGACCCATAAATCCATGTGTGAGCATACGGCATGGAAGTAAAAGTGAAACTGTCTAGGGGAACAAAGGGAGTCAGTGGAGGAGGAAGAAAAGGGGGTAAGGGTATGGGGGAGAATATGAGCAACATTCAGTATATACTTGTGTAAGAACATTTTAACAGTTAAAAAACAAAATGTGGGCTAAACAGGAAATGCTATTTTCCTATTCTCTCCATATAATCTAACAGGTGATTAAAGAGAATGCAGTCAAACTGATCCAGTATGCCCACTGAAGAGGATCCCCCAGTATTGGGGGCAAGGAGGAGGAAAATGGGGGTACCATCATAAGATTTGCTCATGCAATGTATGTAATTAGGGAAAATAAAGATATTTTTAAAAGAAGAGATTGCAGTGAAGAAATGTGAAAATATAGAGGTCCCTCTACAGGAGGTAATTTCCTGAATTTTGTGCTACTTCATTTTTTTCAGCTTTTTAAAATATGAGCTTAGAGGCTGAGGATACGACTCTGTGTTTAAAGGCACTTGATTGCAAAACTTGCTTGCCTGAGTTCAATTCCCCAGAGCCCACCTAAAGCCATATGCAAAGTGTCACATGTGACTGTGATCCTAAGACACTTATGAACAAGACACCTTGAGGTTGTCTGCTGACCTCCACACATGTGCCATGGGGCTTACATGCACACACAGATAGATTAGATAGATGGATAGTAGATGGATGGATAGTCTGTGAGTTTTCCCTCTCATTCTGTATAAATACTCACTGTTGTGATGAGTTTTCATTTGCAATGCTGTGGTCTGCCACACTGAGACCCATGCTGTAGAAGAATCATGGTTGCTGTCTCGTACACTCTGTTTGACCTAACTTTGCCTATGAACTGTGATGTGGTATTTATGCTATAGGGGACACTGTTTCCTGGGAGTCCACAGTGAAGGTTCAATTTCTGAGAAACAGTCATGAACTTCTCCCTCCACCCCCACAGGGGAAGAATATTCTATAGGATTATGTCATTCAAGGGCTGAGGTTTGAATAAACAAAAGTGTTTCTGCTCCGAGAAGCACCTGTTCTCCTAACCCCAAACTTCATCATTCAGACCTCTGCTTCTCTTGTCAAACTTCCCATTTTGTTCCTCCCATCTCCCTCTTACAAGGACCCTTGTGATTACACCTGGATATTCCAGAAAAAGCTCCTGTCATAAGACGGACCCCTTCTGTTCTCTAAAGGAACAAAATTCACATACATTCTTCCACTTTGAATGTGGACATTTTGGGATTAGTATTCTGTGGAGTGGTTTGAATCATACGTCACCCATAAATTCAAGTGCTCTGAATACTTGGTCCCAAACTGGTGGCAATTTGGGAGATGGATCCTTGCTGGAGGAGATGCGTCCCTGGGGGTGGATCTCTGTGTTTATCAGCTCCTGACTTAACAATGTTCAGCTTACGTTTCGGCTGCCATTGTCCACCTGCTGTGGCAGAAGTGATGTGCAAGCTCTGCTCATGCAATGGTTTCCCCTGCCAGCATGGAGCTTCCCCTTGAGACTCTAAGCCAAAATAAAAATAAATAAATAAAAAAAACTTTCCTCCCATCAGCTGCTTTTAGCTGGGTGCTTTGTCCCAACATAAAGGTAACTGCAACATTCTGTCTAGCACAATCCTAATACTGTGTGATGCTAATCTATCAACCTCTCTCAGCCTGCCTCATCTTATGTATGATGAAGAACTAAATAATGCCTTTTATCTCTGTATGTGATTCCATCACCCAGTGTATCAGTGTGGTGAGACAGGGACACAAGCCAGGTGCTAGCTCTCCACTTAGGCATAAAATAGCTAGGAGGTGAGACGAGGGCTTGTGGCCCAGTGTATTAAACTCTGTTTTGAAGACACCTGGAATTATACAGGAAATCTTTGCAGGAAGTCATTTTCTGCTTTTTATCTCTATTTTGAGCAAAGCTCTTCATGGATTTAGACTTGCAAATTCACTCATCAAAACAGTGCTTGTTTGCCATTAGATGCTTTACTCAACTCACACAACATGCTGCTGTTTCCTGTAACCACCTCTTCAGCTCCACACAAGGCCAAAGCTTTTCCCTCCCTCCTAGATATTGGGTGGAACTCCGACCTTACACACAGCTCAGCCACATGAGTCTCAACCTCACACCCCAAGGGGCTGGGAGTGGGGAGGCCACTGTTTGGAGCACCTGCCTCTCCTGTCCTCTTGGAACAGAGGTGGACAGAGATGCAGAAGGATCGGCAGGAAGTGGGTGAACAAGTGGCCTTCCTTGTCTGGTACTATAAGATCCACCCTGCTAGTTTGTCTGTCCTTCAGAAAGGGAGGTACTGTGGTTAATCTTGTCAACTTCATGGCATTTAGGTTACCATGGAAACTATCCTCTAGGCATGTCTGTATGGGATTTTCTAGATTCTGTTATTTGAGGTGAGAATAACTAAATGTGGGTAGTGTCATCACTCCATGGGCTGGGTATTCTGGACTACATAAAAAGGAGACAGCTAGCTGAGTACAGGCATTTCTCTGTCTCTCTCTTTGTCTCTCTCTCTCCCTCCCTCCCTCCCTCCCTCCCTCTCTTTTCAACTGTGAATGCAATATGACTAGCTGATTCATGTTCCAGTCTCCATGCCTTTCACCACCACCTTTTACCACTCCCACACACACACACACATACTCTGCAGTGATGTACTGTATTCTTTAGAACTGGAAACCGAGATAACCCTTCCATCCTTTGGTTGCTTTTGTCAGGTATTTGGGACAGCAATGAAAAATTAACTAAATGAGGAAGTGTCCAAATGTTGCCATCCCAAGAGTGAGGTATGGTGGATATTTAAATCAGACTAAAGCCCTTTTGCCTTTTCTGTGATAAGCAGTGTTTTATAGACACCTCAGATTTGAGCTGAAAAGAATGGAAACAATTTTAAAGTCCCACTTTTATCATGACCCAGCACAACTGTATCACTGCATCGTCCTGAGTCAGTCATGTACCTTATATAACCAGGCCATGAGCAAGACACCCCCACACACTGAGCAAGCAGCTTTCTATTCTGCATTTGTACTTTCTTAGCACTGACTTATTGCTAAGTAATTTTGTTTGTGGCCCAAAATCATGCAACCTTAGAAACTTGGAGACCACCAATAATGTATGAGTTCATGATGACGTCAAACCACCTACCGAGCTATCTATAAAAACCCTGGGATATCCAGACTAGATAGTCAGGCTTTGGAAGTTACTCCCCTGAGTATGAACATGAATAAATCTTCTGATTCTTCATCTCTGGTGCCAGCTCAACATGACTCAGTTTCCCATAACAAGACAGGCATCCTCAGACACCTGGATGTCTTTCTGTTGTACCCTTCCTTCACCTAGGAACATGGCAGAGTTGTCCCATTCGGCCCCTTCCTGTCTCCAGCCTTCAGTAGCACCTCCACCCCACATCCTAGCTCAGGTAGCCACCAAACAGCTATTGAACAGGGAACCACCATCATTTTAACCACAGTGACAAGTGCACCTAGAGGCTGCTCCACTGCCAGCAGCCTTCTCCAGGCTGCTCACCTAGGCTCATAGCCCCTCCCCAGCAAGTATGCAAGAGATGCCAATCTCTAAGCGGCTCCCCCTAAAGTCCTCTCTCTATCTACTCAGAACTCACTAACAGTAACCAACTGTGGGGGTGGGGGAGGGGTAGACACAACTAACATGGCAAATGCATGAACCTGTGCTCCAGAAGAACTTTTGAAACAATGAGTAATTTATATGATAAAATGGAGAGACTGAGTCAAGTAAGAGGGAAGAGCACCAGTGACAAGGGGGAATGGGAGTGAGTTGGTCAGGGAAGATAACATGCAAATCAAGAGTTGAAGGTAGGGCTGAAGAAACGGCTTAGCGGTTAAGGCATTTGCCTGCAATGCAGAAGGACCAGAGTTCGATTCCCCAGTGCCCATATACAGCCAGATGCACAAGAGGGCGCATATGTCTGGAGTTCCTTTGCAGTGGCTGGAGGCTGCACATTCTCTCTCTCTCTCTCTCTCTCTCTCTCTCTCTCTCTCTCTCTCTCTCTGTCTGTCTGTCGATATATCTGTCTCTCTCGCTCTCTATCTGCCGCTCTCTCTGTCAATAAATAAATAAAATATTTTAAAAAAAAAGAGTTGAAGGTAAGGAAATAAGTCCTATAGTCCTATAGATGTAATGGGAAGAATGTGCCAGGCAGAGGAAGCCCTGAGGCAAGAGCTTGTGCATGACAGAGGAGGTCAGGCAAAAAGAACAAGGTGGTGGGGGGAGCAGGAGGTGGGCTTCGAGAGGTGAGTGGGTTAGGCAAATGGTAAAGGATATTCGAGGCTTATGGGAGGAAAGATTAAATTCAGGCTTACAGTTTTACAAGGACGCGTCATCATGGCAGAGGAAGCTGGTTTACTTCATCATGCACCCACACAGCAGAGAGAGAGAGAGAGAGCAGCCTGAGCAAGCTAACTCTGAGCGCACAGTAGACTACACTCATCAACCACCAGGCTGCCGCCAGTGACACACCTCCTTCAGTAGGGCTCCACCTGCCAAATGTCCCACTAGCTGGGGACTAAGTAGGAAACTTAAACATAAAACACTTGAGGCTATGTGGGACATCTGCATTTAAATGACCACAAAATGAATGCTGACAGGGCTGGAGGGATGGCTCAGTGGTTAAGGTACTTGCCTCCAGTGCCTAAGGCCCCGGGTTCAATTCCCCAGTACCCACATAAGCCAGACCCACAAGGTGGTGGGTCTCTCTCTCTCTCTCTCTCTCTCTCTCTCTCTCTCTCTCTCTCTCTCTCTCTCTCCTTGAAAATGAATAAATAAAATGTTTAAAAAAACAGCTGTACTAAGGATAATTTTAAAAAAATGAATGCTGACAGAAAAAAAATGAAATAAACACAGACACTGTCCACAAAAGTAACTCACAGAGAAATGCAAAATACAAAGCTGTGAGGGTCAGTCTCTAGTGTTGACTTGATTGGATCTAGAATCTCCTAGGATTTTCTAGATTAAACCTAATCTAGAATTGAGGTGGGAAGGCCCACCCTAACTGTGGCAGCATCATCCCATTGGCTGAGTTTCCAGGATGAATAAAAAAGAGAAAGCTTGGGCTGGAGGGATGGCTCAGCAGTCGAGGCCCTTGCCTGCAGAGCCTAGTCACCTAGTAGACACGTAAAGCCAGATGTGCAGAGGGGCACGTGCATCTGGAGTCTATTTGCAGCAGCTGGAGGCCCTGGCATGCCCATTCTCTTTGTCTGTCTCTCTTCTAGCTCTCTCTGCTTACAAATATGTAAATAAAAATTTTAAAAAGAGAGAAAGTTAGCTGAGCTTCCCCTGAGCCCTTGCTTCTCTCTGCTTCTTGACTGCTGTTTGAACGTGATGAACTAGTCTTTTCCTGCCACGGTGCCTTCCCATCACGATGGAATGGACACTGTTACTGAGAGGGAGTAGGAGGAAGATAGGACACAGGTAGATAGGACACAGCCTCAGACAGTGACCTCACATCACGTCAAGGACACTCCCAGGCAGGAGCCTTGCCAATCCCCACCCCCCAGAAAAAACCTTTAAAGGTCTTAACTCAAACTTGGGACACGTTCTTTTTTTTTCCTGGGTGGTGAGTGGTGCCCCTCCCCCTCCTCTGATCTCATTACCCAGATCAGAGAGAAGGGAAAGGAGAGTTTTTCTCTTTATCATGTGTGCTATTTCTTTTTTTCACTTTTTGGTGATTCTGTACACTTTTGATGATGATTTGTAAACCTCTTAGACCACGTGTTGACTAGGCTATTCCCCTATCCAATTCCCCCTTCCCTCAAACTGACTCTAATCTAGAATAAATGTGTGTGAAAAGAAAATGCTTTCTGTCAGAAATTTGTCCAATTCTTTGGCATTTTGAGACACAAACTCAGGGGTAAGTGCAGCAGTGACACCCCAGGTGTTCACCCTCTGTGCCCAGTTCCCGCTACATTACTATGGATCCCTGGAGTCAACCCTTCCTTCTTGATGTTGCTTTTGTCAGGTATTTTGCCACCGCAATAGGAAAACTGAAACAGAAAATCACAAGATTCATAGAAAAAAACACAGGGAAAAAAATTCTATGTGATCTGGGGAGTAATGGTGAGTTTTGAGATGAAATGCCAAAAACACGATCTATTTTTTAAAGGATGCAAAGAAATAATAAAATGTATTCAAATAAAGACTAGATGAGACCATCCATAAGTGGAGGGAATGTGGAGAAAGAACAGCAGCCCAAGAAGAAATGCTATAACATGTCCAAGCATCTCATGAGCAACTCTCTTGAACTCCTGGTTTTAAGATGGGGTAAGGTTCATGTGATGGATAATGTAGATTGCCAACTTGTTAAACTGAGAAGTGCCTAGCAGATTAACAAGGCATGTGTCAGGGTGTGTCTGTGAGGATTAACTACGGGGTGTGTAGTTACTTTCCTCCTTGGTGGGACAGAAGACAAAGAAGAGAGGAGAGATTTATTTAGAGTCACAGGTCATGGTGGGGAAAGTGATGCATGGAGAGGTTTGGTCCATGCAAGTGGGAGCTGACAGCACTCTGTTCACATCCTGGATGACCAAGAAACAGAGAGAGAATGCCAGCCTCTAGTTCTCAAAGACCCACCTTCCATTGACTCACCCCCACCTGCCAGCCCAATACCTCCCAAAAGAGTTGAGAACCAGGTGTTCAAACTTATGAGCCTATGGGGGACATTTCCCATTCAGTCCATAAGAGAGGGAAGGGCTGGCCCTGAATATGGGAGGCACAACCCCGCAGACTGGGACTGTGGATGGAAGAAAAAGGAAGAAAAGTAGAAAGGCCACTAGTGCAGGCTTCTCTCTCTGATCTGGGTTGTGTTGAACTAAGGCCCCCACCTGGAGTAGATTCAAGAAAGCATTAAAGAGGAAGAGGAAGAGAGAGATCTGTGACAGAAGTTTCTGGAAAAAGAATCAAGATAATGGGCAGTCTCTGAATGGACATCAAGTGAAAGAGAGGGTTTTTGTAAATGGAAGAAATTGCAGCAAGCAGTGTCCATTACAAATCATCCAGAAGAGAGGGACAACTGGACCATACAGAAGGGGAGGGGCAGAGAGTGCTGAAAGAAGGGTGGGGATGGTCACACTCAACCACCAAACGCTACAAGAAATAAGACTCAAACAACCATGAGACGACATTGTCAGGAGATGGCAGACTGTCTAGGTTTCTACATGGTTTCTTTCGTGTGTGTGTGTGTGTGTGTGTGTGTGTGTGTGTGTGTGTGTGTGTGTATGTGTGTGTGTGTGCATGCGTGCTGTATATGCATGTATGTACATATTCATTTGTGGGGGTGAATATGTTTGTGCAGGCCCATATGCACATATGTGCCGCAGAGGCCAGAGGTCAAGGTCACATGTCTTTCTCACTCACGACCTTTTTTTAAAAAAACAGGGTCTCACTGAATCTGGAACTTGCTGAATAGGCTAGATTAAGGCTACTACTCCTGTCTCACCTCCCAAACACAGGATTACTGGCACACACCTCCATACCTGGGATTTTAACATGGATTCTGGCGTTCTGAGCTCATGCTTTTATGGTAAATACTTTACCCACTAAGCCATCTCTCCAGCGCCTCCAGATGGTTTCTGACTCCCTCTGGTTCATGCTGTAGATTTCCTGTTCCTAGCTCGGATCTGCCCTTGGCCTCCTCTTGAGGCCTTTCCAGCTGCTCACACAACCATTCTTCACTCTTCTGTTTCCCATCCACACTCGCTGGCCCCTCACACCCTCACCCTCTGTACAAATCCTTGCTTTCTGATTGGAGGCCCTGGGGCAGGTCTCCAGGCCTGGCTCCTTCTCTTTTCATTCTGTGGGCACCTCAGGCAATCATGCTGGGCGCCTCTCTACCATTCCACATCTTCATCTGGTGTGACATTAAATGGCTAGCAGAGAAAAGAGTTGATTAGCACAGTTGTTAGCTCTTCCATGGTCAATGAGCCATGTCATCCGGCTGTAGTGCCTTTGGGGACCTTCAGATCTGAGCACTTCCCAGCTGCCTTTAGGAGTGGAGTGCTGCTTGTGACTGGGATGCCATCTTGCTTACTGCCAGAGACCTTGCTCTCTTCTCTTCTCTTTCATTCTGCTACCCAAGTTCAAGATCACTGGCAATCACCTCTGACTCACAAACTAGCTTTCTCTTACCTTTCTTGTACTTAATTCCTACGCAGGCTGACTCCTCTGATACCACTGCAGCCTGAACTTCACCTCTGCTTGTCCCCAACTCTCTTTGTCTCCCTTGAAAGAGGAGCTGTGTCCCAGGCATTCCAATTTGCCAGCACAAAGCCCTTGTCTTCTGGAGGGACCCATTTTCCTTCCCAGCCCTAATTCTTTGCCCTTTTAAACCAGAGCTATTATTACTTCTAATCTGCATTAAATGGCCCCTTAGCAACCATCGCACACTACATTAGAGGCAAGCTTGCTTCTAATGGGACTAGATTCACTAAAATCTTAGCTCCTTCAGAATATAATTTAGCATGTGATAAACAGAAAACTAAACAGCGTTTACTCCATCCAGATACACAAATCCTCTTCCCCAATAGAACCCGGCTGACCGGAAAGCACATTGTGGACAAAGCATATTGTTCCATTGCCATTAAAATAGACTTACTTACATAAAGGCATCTTTATGCCCCAAATAGTACCACATCTCTTTCACAAATGGGTATGGGTGAGAGAAGACGTATGCAGATGTCTTAATATTAGTAATAACAAGGAAAACACAAAGCCACAGTGAGCTATCACCTCACCCCAGTAAAGTGGTTGTTATATGTAAAATACTGCGTTAGAGAGAATTTGGAGAAAAGGGAAGGCTTGCATACTGTGAGTGGGAGTGTACATTAATACAGCCATTATGGACAATAGTATGGAAGTTCTTTACAAAATTAAAAATAGAACTTCCATATAATCTGGCATTCCCCCTTTCAGGTATATATCAAAAGGAAATGAAACCAGAATGTCAAAGAGATTTCTGCATGCTCCTGTCATTGCCATGCTGTTCACAATAACTAAGAAATGGAAAAAACTGGGCAGTGTAGTAGCTCAGTTGGTAGAGTGCTCGCCTAGCTGGCATGAAGCTCTGGGTTGGATGCCCAGCAGCACATGAAACCAGGTATGGTGGTACATGCCTGCAATCTCCAGCACTCAGGAGGTGGAGGGAGGAGGATCAAACATTTAAGGTCATCATCTCTTCCTGGCTTTTGGCTAAGATCAAGTGTAGAAGTTTAAGGCCATCCTGGGCCACATAGTGAGTTCAAAACCACGCTGGACAACATGAGAACAAGAAAGGAAGGGAAAGAGGAAGGAGGGAAGGAAGGAGAAAGGGAAGAAAGGGAAAGGAAGAAAGGGACAAGTGAAAGGGACAACTGATAAACAAATTGTTCTACATATAAAAAACAGACTGCTATTCAGGCATGAAAGGAGGGAAATCCTGCCATTTGAGACAAAACAATTTGATAGAACTAGAAATCATTTTGTTATGTCAAATGATCCAGGCACCGAAAGACTAGTACCACGTGATCTCAATCATTCATACTTGGTGGTTACCAGAGGCTGGGAGAAGGGCAGGATGGAGGGGGGCAGACTGACCAATGAGTACTTCGTGGCAGTGGCATTAGAGTAAGAAGTTCTGGTACGTGATTGGCTGCACAATAGGATGACTACAGAAAACACTGTATTGTTCATTCCAAAAAAATAAGTGCTTGAGGAAATAGCTATATTTAACCTGATTTAAACGTTACACAATGTAAGATCTACTGACGTGTCTATCACATGCAATACCACTAACATGTACAACTTTTATGTGTTTAGGCATCAGTTAAAAACACCTCAGAGGTGGGCTAGAGAGATGGCTCAGTGGGTAAGGCACTTGCCTATAAAGCAGAAGGACCTGAGTTCAATTCCCCAGTAACCACACAAAGCCAGATGCACAAAGTGGCACATCCTCCAGTGGCTGGAGGTGCTGAGACTCCCTTTCTTTCTTTCTTTCTTTCTTTCTTTCTTTCTTTCTTTCTTTCTTTCTTTCTTTCTTTCTTTCTTTCTTTCTTTCTTTCTCTTTCTCTCTCTCTCTCTTTCATAAGTAACTCAGAGCCAGACATGGTGGTGCACACCTTTAATCCCAGCACTCAGGAGGCGGAGGTAAGAGGACTGCCATGGTTTTGAGGCTACCCTGAGGTTACATAGTAAATTCCAGATCAGCCTGGGCTACAGAGAGACCCTCTCTAGAAAACCCTAAATAAATAAATAAATAAATAAATAAATAAATAAATAAGGGCTAGAGAAATGGCTCAGCAGTTAAGGCACTTGCCTGCAAAGCCTACCTACCCAGGTACAATTCCCCAGTACCCACATAAAGCCAGATGCATGAAGTGGGTCATGTACCTGGAATTCGTTTGCTGAGGCTAGAGGCCCTGGCATGCCCATTCTCATTCTCTCTCTCTTTTCTCTCTCCCTCTACTCTCTCCTTGCAAATAAATAAATGAAATAAATAAATAAAATTTTAGAAATAAAAAAACTCATTTATTTCTAAAATTTTATTTATTTATTTCATTTATTTATTTGCAAGGAGAGAGTAGAGGGAGAGAGAAAAGAGGGAGAGAGAGAGAGAATGAGAATTAATTAGTTTTCTAGAATACGATTGTTTATATTCATTCTGGAAAAGGTAGAATTGAACAAAATGTGTTTTTAAAAAAGTTTTATGAGCCAAGCATGGTGGTGCATGCCTTTAATCCTAGAACTCAGGATGCAGAGGTAGGAGGATCTCCATGAGTTCAAGGCCACCCTGAGACTACATAGTGAATTCCAGGTCAACCTGGGCTAGAGCAAGACCCTATCTTGAAAAAAAAACCTCAAAAACAAAAAAAAAAAGTCTTATGAATAATGTACATAATTAAATATTATTTAAAAATCTTTCTTTTATTGTTTTTGATATTTAAATGAGTTTTTTTCCAGGTAGGGTCTTAGTCTAGCCCAGGCTGACCTGGAACTCACTATGTAGTCTCAGGGTGATCCTCCTACTTCTGCCTTCAGAGTGCTGGGATTAAAGGCATGCACTACCATGCAGAAGTAGGAGGATTCTAGAAAACTAGCTCCCTAAGAGGAAAAAAAATAAAAACCTAATTTAGGGCAGGAGAAATGACTCAATGTTTAAGGTTTTGCCTGCAAAACTTAACAACCGGGTTCAATTCCCAGTACCCACATAAAGTTGGATGCACAAAGTGTCGCATGCACATGGAGTTC
Source organism: Zapus hudsonius (assembly GCA_004024765.1). NCBI lineage: Eukaryota > Metazoa > Chordata > Mammalia > Rodentia > Dipodidae > Zapus > Zapus hudsonius. The sequence goes on along the minus strand of PVHP010000425.1, from coordinate 124,679 downwards.
ATTTGCAGAGGCTAGGGGCTCTGGTGTACCCATTCTCTCTTTCTCTCTCTCTCTCATTCTCTTACAACTAAATTAATAAAATTTTTTAAAGACCTAATTTTCAGTGGTGTAAACCTCCATGTGGATGATTTCAGCCATCTACTGCTTAAGAAGCACAAGGTTTCTAGTATATCACTGAAGGCCAGTTAAAAAAATATATACCAAAATGCACGACAATAACACAAAAATGTAGGGGCCAGGGAGATGATTAAGAGTACCTTGTGCACAAGGTTCAGGACCTGAGTTTAATCTCCGGCACCCATGTAAAAAGCCAGGCAAGGTAATGCAAGCCTATAACCTCAGACCTGAGGGGGCAGAAACAGGAAATTGCTGGGCTTGCTGATCAGCCAGTCAAACTAGGAAAATGGTGAGCTCCAAGTTATGCCTCCTGACAGAGGTATAAAACAGAGCCAGGAATTTATAAATATAAACATGCATCAAGGTCTGGGGAAGTAACTCTGCAGGTAAAGATAGAAGATTAAGAGCAAGATAGCCTTCCTTTGTAGGTAGGTAGTTAGGGACACAGATCCCAAAGATAGCTGTCAACCTGCCTGGTGAGACTGAGGACAACTCCAGTCTGAACCCAAACCTGACACATCAGGATGGGGATCAGGGGCAGCCCTCTGTTCTACTTCCTGTTCTTCCTCCTCCTTGGATTCTTTGGATGGGGTATTTTCCTGCTGGCAGAAATTCACATTTCTTTGTCTAACTCATCAGCCTATCGTGAGCCCCCATTTACATTCAAAGAAACCAACACAATCCTTCCAGACTTGACCAATTTTCATCCCCAAAGGTATAAGAAACTCTGATTCACATCACCATCTCCGTGAGTTCCCCACTTAGGACCCCTCCTGACACAGAAGATTTCTGCTTTACTTTCTTTTCTAGAAAAAAATCTTGCTTAACTTGCCCTCCTGTCATGTTTGAACTTGTCACTCTTCTTGGGCCTCAAGATAAGAATGCAAGAAAACCAGTAACAGTAAGAAGACTTGCCTGAGAGGACCAGAGTTTGATTCCCCAGCACTCACAAAAACAGCTGTCCATGGCTATCATGCCTGCAACCCTGGGTTCATGGGAAGCAGAGACTGAAGAATTGCTGGGGCTCCCTGGTCAGCCAGCCTGAATGAAAATGGAAGGTCCAGGTTCAGTGAGAGACTGTCTCAAGGAAATAGATGAGAGGTGTCAGAGGATACCTGACATTCTCCTCTGGGCTCCATACTTGTGTACACAGGGTGCAGGCATTGCACACACACATGTATACATCACACATACATGCCAAAAACAACACACTATGCATCTCAGGCCTCATGATGCATGCCTGTCAACCTAACACTTATGAAGCTGCAAAGGATTGTGAGGTCGAAGGCCAGCCTCACAACAAAATACATATCATTATGTAACAGGTAACTCCTTCAGGCAAGTTCCATAGACCCCCCCCCTCCCCTTGAGTGGGAGGTGTTTCTAGCTAGAGCTCATACTTAGGTGCTAAAATTGATTGGTCAGGTATGGACCAACCAGCTGTCTCTCTGCTCACTTGGGACAGGGAATACTCACTGAACAGATAATTCTGCCTCTTCTTCCCACATGGTGTCCTAGGAAGAGGACTTCTAAATTTTCCCTTACCCTGGCCTAATGGCTGGGGTGAGGGGGGGCTCAAGATCTTCCCACATGAGCCTTTTTCCTCATGACGGGAGCCCTCTGTTAACTTTTCTTTTCCTGCTTGTTTAGCTGAACAGCATAGATTTTGTTAAACGTGCTCTCTCCACACTGGTGGCTGGAGAACTCTGTAACTTCCTATTCTCTTTTAAATAAAGTCTCCCACTACACCTTATCCTCTGCTGGTCTATTATTTTAATTCTTTAACTTTATAGACAAGAATTCGGGTACTCCTTAAATTCTGAGGTGCATTGAAATTTTGCTGGGTATTATCTAAATTCTAATCCCCAACTCTCCCCTGCTACAATTACACATGCTAATTCCTCACACAGCTTTTATAATCTCTCTGCATCAAAAGGAGCTGCTTACCTGGTTCACAGTGCTCTTTAGACACAGTAAGTCACACGCTGAGCAGTGCCAGATTCCTCTTCTTTAAGTAGGTCACATCTCCTCCTGAGGGTCCTGTAATGCAGCAACTGTGTCCTGGAATGCATGTCCTCAACAACATCAGCTACCTGATGCTCTGACCTAGGACTTCAATCAGGCTCCAGGCCAGGAGTGCAGAGTCCAGGGAGCAGTGCTCTCTCCGTTTCTGCTTTGCCCTGGCTGGCAGAGCCATGGATAGACACCATGGCCTTAGAGGAATCTTCCAAGTCTGTGCTTACACTGTGGCAAGTTTGAAACTGATATCCCTCCTGGTCATAAAACCTCCTTATCCCCAACATTTAGAGATTTGTGAAAAGCTTATACTTTAAAAATAAACTTTTTGGAATGGGGAGAAGGCTCATTGGGTAAAGTGTTTGCCACACAAGTATGAGGACCTGAGTTCAGATGCTCAGAACCTATGTAAAATGACAGGTGTGATGGCACTGAGGAGGTGGAGATATGAGGATGTCTGGGGCTTGCTTGCTATCTAGTCTAGCTGAATTACTGAGCTCCGGGTTCACTTGAGAGCCCGTTTCAAAGAATAAGATTAAGGGGAGAATTCCTATCATGGCTGTTTGGAGAGATAGAACTGGGTCTTTTTCATAATTATTATGTGATAGGTTAGGATTTAATGAGGAGAAAAGAGCAAAAAAGGACACAAAACCAAACGAGCCCATTTCCCATCCTCTGTCTCACCTGCCATGCTGCAGTACACGGCCTCCAGCACTCCAAAGGGAGCCATGGTCTGTCATTCAAATCCTTGTCCTATGTGATCTGTGTGGACTTTCATCCTCTCTTCAAAGAGCATCTCTTGGGCTCACTGGTTCAAGCTGGGCATGCACCTATAATCTCAGAACTTGGAGGCTGAGGTAAGAGGACTGCTGCAAATTCAAGGTCAACCTGAGCTATGTGATGGCGGTGAAAACTGGGGAGAACCAAGATTCATCAATACAACAGAAGACAGCCAACTGCCTGCCATGAGACAAGCCACCGCTAGCACATTTGCAGGGCCCAGGAGACATCAGAGGCAGTGAGTTCTGCTCCTTCTTACTACCATCCTGACAACCTACCCTAGGGAGATGATGATAGACACTGAGGACACTCATAACTCTTCAAAGCAGAAGTTGCAGAGAATGCAACACTAAAGTAGACTTATAACACACATGCCGAGGCTCAGGGAACATTGCATAAGAGGGGGCGGAAAGATTGTAAGAGCTACGGGGTAAGGAGCATCCTGAGGCATTGTCCCCCACCCAAAGAGACTGACTGATGCATTCATAACCTCGTGGTGAGTACCAACAACCCCACTGAGGAGAACTCAGTGGAATGAGGGAAGGGAAGAAGGAACTATGAGGATAACAAGAGGGGAATGGAATCACCACATGATTTTCTCATAAAGTTTATATTTTTATTTTATTATGAAAACAGTAAGTAATACTTGCTGTGAGTTTTATACTTTTTATCAAATTAAATAACTTTCCTTAAAAGTAAATAAATAATGAAAATGTCATAATGAAACCCCCTCCCAAAAAAAAATAAGATTGAAAACAACTGAGGAAGATATGCAACATTAACCTCTGCCTCTGCATATACTGTACACACACACATATTCATGCAAAAAAAAGGAAGCTGTTTAGCTGGGTATGGTAGCTCATGTCTGTAATCTCAGTGTTCAAGAGGCTGAGACAGAAAGACTACCACAAATTAAAGATAAGCTTGGACTATTTAGTGAGTACCAGTGCTACACAGCAAATTCCTATCAAAAAAATGCATGCATGCATGCATACATACATACATACAAACATACATATTTTTATTGAAGTACAATACATATACAGGGGAAAAAAAAACAGGATATCAGCCCTGAATAAGAGGCAGACTACATCTGCACTGGTGATACCCTTACACTTTAGGTCACTATCACATAACCACTGACATCTTTCACTAATGGTATCACATATTAATGGACACATATAGTAAGTGTGGAGGGAAGGAAGGACATCAGTAAGAGATCAGAAAATAGAGCAGTCACAAATAAGTAATACATTTTTGAAAAGACAAGAGAAATAAGCCTATTTCTGCTTGTAGAGGGCATGAGTGCATACCTTCAGAACCCTAGAGAATTCATACAACTCAAGAAAGTGATGTAATACAATGTAAAACTAGCCTCTATAAGCAACAGTTTATACACCACTGATACCTACTTAGAAGACAGATGAGTAAAGCAAAGCCCATTCACAAGTAGTAAGAAATGAAACATGTGGAATAAATAGAAAAAAAAACTGAACAAACCTAAAGAAGGAAATCTTCAACTCCTGGTGACAGACAAGAAATTTGAACAAATGGAGAAACAACTTTGCTCCTGGGTTGGAAAACCACGTCATAAAGAAGTCAGTTATCATTTAATCATTTATAAATGTAATGAAATGTTAGGCTGGGGAGATGGCTTAGGCAGTGAAGTGTGTGCTTTGCAAGCATGATCAAACTGAGTTCTATCCCCAGAACCAATCTTACCAAAAAAACAAACAAACAAAAACAGTAAGCTGAGCATAGTGGTGAACACCTAAATAATGACTCCTGATGTTGGCTTCTGGCCTTGACATACATGTGTATGCACGTAAACACACATGCACATGTACACAAGATCAATGAAATGGCAATAAAATACTAATGGATATGTCTATATTTATATGGGCAAATTTATAGAGAAAAACGTCAGTGATGGCTTAGACCAGGGAGAAGAGCAGAGATTTAATCAAGGATTGATGAGAAAGGGCACAAGGTCTCCTTTGGCACCCTCAAAATATATGAAAAACATTGACTTGGACACTTTAAAAAGGTGAAATGTGGGCTGGAGAGATGGCTCAGCGGTTAAGGCACTTGCCTTCAGTGTCTAAGGCCCTGGGTTCAAGTCCCCAGGACCCACATAAGCTAGACCCACAAGGTGGTGGCCCTGGTTCTCTCTCTCTCTCTCTCTCTCTCTCTCTCTCTCTCTCTCTCTCTCTCTCTCTCTCTGAATAAAAAAAAAAAAAAAAAAAAAAAAAAAAAAAAAAAAAAAAAAAAAAAAAAAAAAAAAAAAAAAAAAAAAAAAAAAAATAAAAAAAAAAATAAAAAGGTGAAATGTACAGAGTATAACCCAAAGAAGCTGTTAAATTTTCATAAAATAAGTGGAGACCAATAAAAAAACATAAGTCAGGACTAAGTCTAGCATATATTAAAACATGCACTAAAGTAAATAATAAACAAATAAAGTAAATAATGTAAAATAATGAGGCCAGAATGAACAGAGGAACAGGCTAGTGAAATAGACCATAAAGCTCCTAAAGGAAGTGGCCTAACTGAATGTGTTTCACCTGAGGACTTCTTGACCCATTGGCACCCCCAAGGCTGAAGCTCAGTGCCACTGCCTCTGTGGGGAACTAAAGAGAAAACTCATTAACAGAGAAAACCCCAAAGGGGGCCCTTTCTCAATACCTCTGGTGCATGAAAGAGGCCCCAGCAGCCTACATGGGGCTTGGAGAATTACACCAGATGTCAGCTGTTTGCTGCAGAGAAGAGATGTTGGAACGAGAGTGACTACTAAGAAAGAAACCTAAATCTCTTGAGAACAGATGCTATAACCTAGATGATAGGTTGTTCCCAGTGTCCAGTATACTGTAAAAATCACTACACAGGGGGGCTGGAGAGATGGCTCAGCGGTTAAGGCACTTGCCTCTAGTGCCTAAGGTCCCGGGTTCAATTCCCCAGTACCCACATATGCCAGACCCACAAGGTGGTGGCCCTGGTGCACTCTCTCTCTCTCTCTCTCTCTCTCTCTCTCTCTCTCTCTCTCTCTCTCTCTCTCTCTCTCTCCTTGAAAATGAATAAATAAAGTATTTAAAAAAAATCACTACACATTCACAGATGTACACACACACACACACACACACACACACACACCACACACACTTACGCACTGGAAATGTTGACCCCCACACAAGAGAAAAGGCAATGGCCAACATGTTGGGTTTACCAGATGAAGATATTTTGTTGTTGTTCGTTTATTTTTTCTTTTTCATTTTTTGGTTTTTCAAGGTAGGGTCTCACTCTAGTCCAGGCTGACCTGGAATTTGCTATGTAGTCTCAGGGTGGCCTTGAACTCATGACGATCCTCCTACCTCTGCCTCCCGAGTGCTGGGATTAAAGGCATGCGCCACCATGCCCGGCTCATTTATTTTTTTGAGGCAGGGTTTCACTCTAGTCCAGGCTGACTTAGAACTCACTCTGTAGCTCATGCTTGTCTCAAACTCACAGTGATCCTCCTACCTCAGCCTCTCCGGTGCTAGGACTATAGGGCATACCACCATGCTCAACAAGAGATAAAGATTTTTAAAGCAACAAGTGAAACTGCTATACTCAAGGATGCAGAAAATAATAAGCTTGTTAGGAATAAGCAGATAAATCTTTGCAAAGAACTTAAAAAATAGGGTCAAAATTATATCTGAAATAAAATATTCACTGGATGAGCTGAATAGCATACTGAAAATGGCAGAGAAAAAACCTGTAATTTTGAAGAAAGATTATTCAATATGACCCAATGTGCTAAGAGAAGAAAAAGATTTTTGAAGTCTCTGTTGGACAGTATCAACAAGTATGGCATATATATAATTAGAGTTCCAGAACGAGCGGAGAAAGAATAAAGCAAAAATAAAAGTTTTAAAAAATTTTTGTTTATTTACTTATTTGTAAGCAGAGAGAGAGATAGAAGAGAGACAGAGGGAATGGGCATATCAGGGCCTCCAGCCACAGCAAATGAATTCCAGATGCATCCACTTTGTGCATCTGGCTTTACATGGGTACTGGGGAATCAAATTTGGGTTCTTAGGCTTTGCAGGCAAGCACCTTAACTGCTGAGCCATCTCTCCAGCCCAAAAATAAAAAGGGTTTTGAGGAATACAGGCAAAATTTCCCAAAGTTTGATCAAAGAAGTAAACTTAAATATCTAAACAAACAACAAAAATGATTTCCAATGATCTCTAATCAAAAGAATTTTTTACAGTAATCAAAAATTTTTCTTAGTCGGGCGTGGTGGCGCACACCTTTAATCCCAGCACTCGGGAGGCAGAGGAATTGCCGTGAGTTCAAGGCCACCCTGAGACTACATAGTGAATTCCAGGTCAGCCTGGACTAGAGCGAGACCCTACCTCAAAAAACCAAAATAATTAAAAAATTAAAAATTTAGAAATTTTTCCTTTAGTAAAAAATTCCAATGATTTCAGTCAAATTTCTAAAGTCAAAAGTGAAAATAAAATCTTTTGTTGATGCTGTTTTTTTCCTTATTTTTTTTAACCTGTGTGTGTGTGTATGTGTGAGTAATGTGTTGTGTGTGGGGCATGCACATGTATGTGCCCTTGAAGCGCCCCATGTATTTACCTGCGGAGGCTGAAATGGAACATCAGGTGAACTGCTCCATGGCTCTTCCACCTGGTCTGGCTTTTTTTTAAAAAAAATATTTTATTTATTCATTTTTCAAGCAGAGAGAGAGAGAGAGAGAGAGAGAGAGAGAGAGAGAGCGCACCAGAGCTACCACCTTGTGGGTCTGGCTTATGTGGGTCCTGGGGAATTGAAGGGGGGGGCTTAGGCACTAGAGGCAAGTGCCTTAACCACTGAGCCATCTCTCCAGCCCTTGGTCTGGTTTTGAAACAGTCTCTTTTTTACGAATTGCAGAGCTTGTGGGGCTCTGAAGCTTCTCGGGTATCTATCCCCCTGAGAGACTGGGGTTACAGATGCTGGTATGCCCAGTGATTTAAATGGAATCTGGAGATTTGAACCTGGGCAATCTCAGCCCTTCCCTACACCCAGGCCCTCATGTTTGTCCGGGAAACATTCTTTTGTTTTGTTTTGTTTTTGTTTTTCGAGGTAGGGTCTCACTCTAGCCCAGGCTGACCTGGAATTCACTATGTAGTCACAGGGTGGCTTTGAACTCACAGTGATCCTCCTACCTTGTTCTCCCAAGTGGGCTGGGATTAAAGGCGCCCACCACGCCCCGCCCGGCTGCCCAGGAAACATTCTTAACCTCACAGCCATCTCCCTACCCCTCTTGTTTGTTTTTCTGAGATAGTGTCTCCACGCTAATAATGCAAGCTGGCTTCTAACCTGACTCCTCCTGCCTCTGCCTCCCAGATGCTGGGATTATCAGATATGTACCACCACACCTAGACCTAAAAAGAAAATCTAGAAAACAGCAGAATAAAGGAGTGATATTGATGGCCAACTTGTATGGAGATCAGAACGTAGTGGAATCACACGGTTAAAGAGCTGAGAGAAAAACTGTCAATAATGAGCTCAATATCCAGATAAAACATTTTCAAGAATAAAGGGGAGAAAGGTACTTTCAGATAAACAAAACAAACAAACAAAAAAAATGGATTCATTGCCAGCAAACCTGGACTATAAGAACACAACGAAAACAATAAAAATTATAAATTGGGGCTGAGTAGTTAAGGACACTTGTTTGTAAGGCCTGAAGGCCTAGGTTTGGTTTCCTGTACTCACATAAAGCCAGATCCACAGAATGGTGCATATATCTGGAGTGTGTTTGCAGTGGCAGGAGGCCCTGCTGTGCCCATACTCACATTTTCTCTCTCTCTCTTTCCCTGTCGGTTTGCCAATAAATAGTAATATATATTTTGTATAAACATCATAGGGCAGAGATGGCTCAGCAGTTAAAGGTGCATGCTGCTTGCAAAGCCTGCTGCCCCAGGTCCAAGTCCCCAGGACACACATAAAGCCAGATGCACAAAGTGTCATGAAGAGGGGCTGGAGGCAGAACTCAGCCGTTAAAGGTGCTTGTTTGCAAAGTTGCATGACATGTCAGTTCACTTTCAATGGCAAGAGACCATAGCATGCCCATGCTCTCTTTCGGCAAATAAATAAATACAAATTTTAAAAGATCATAAATCAATAAAACCAAAAAGTTAAACAATCTACAAATACCAGAGTCAAAAGCAAATTCTCAAAGATATCAATAAAAGTAATAAACCTCCATTTAAACTCAACAAGAAAGAGGGAGATACAAAACTGGGCTAGAATCAGGAATGGCGTTGTAGATTCCAGATATTTAAGGGTTAATGAGGGACTGTTATGAACAAGTTTATGCAAATAAATTTCACACTTTAGATAAAATATTCTTTTGAAAATAAATCCAATGCAAGATGAAAAATGCTTCTAGCCCCATAATTATTAAATAAATTGAATGTATTAACAATATTTTTCCATAAAGAAAATTCCAGGCCCAGACAATTTCATTGTTGAATTCTATCAGATGTATAAAATAGAAGTGACATCAAATTTGGACATACACACTGCTAAGTCATTTTATGAAGCTTGTATAGCTTTGATACCAAAAAATAACAGATTTTACAGTAAAATAAAATTACAGGGCAATATCCTTCATGAAGCTAAATGCAAAAGCCTCAACAAACCACTAGCAAATGAAATATAAAATATGTACAGATGACAATCTACCACGAAAAAAGTGAGTTTCATCACAAGAATATAGCATTAGTTTAACATGTCAAACTGTTCAAACCTTCAAAGGCTTTGGGGGTAACAACGCCAAATGTGAGGTCCTGAGTCAGTTCACATCCAGAGGACAGTGCCCCAAACCCCATTCTAGTAGAAATAGAAAACAAATACCTGATCATTTCTTAAACAAAACCATCCTCTAACCAAGTGCAGCTGCTCTGCATGTTGATGGTGGAATCTCAACCGCTTTCATTATCCACAAGTCAAAGGTGCACATGCCGCTTCTGTTCACTATTATACTGGAAGTCCCAGCCAGTAAAACAGAGCAAGAAAAGGAAACACAAAGCATAAAGATTGAAAATGAAGACTTAACACTCTCTTTATAAGCAAATATATCATTGTTTGCATAGGGAACCAAGAAACTTTCATAAATACTACTAGAATTAATAATGAATTTAGCAAGGTCACAGGGTAAAAAGTCAGTATATAAACAACTACAATTCTTTTTTCCTTTTAGGGGCGTGTGTGTCTATGTGCACAGAGTGTGCAGGTGCGTGTGTGCCCTGGTCAACCGTGTGGAGGTCAGAGGACAATCTGGGCTGTTGACCCTCACCTTCCACCTAGGAGGGTAAAATGAACTAGCTGGATCTTGAGCCTGGGGCAATTCCCCTGTTTCTACTTCCCTTCTCCCTGGGATTACAGATGCTCACACTACAGCATCCAGCTGTTCAGGTGGATGCTATAGTGTGAGCATCTATATATAGGCTTGCCTGATGAGCGCTTTCTCTACTGAGCCATCTCCCCAGACACAAACACTTACATTTCTACTTACTATCAGCAAACAATAAAATTATAAATCACATTTAAAAACCATTTCTGTTTTTAATTAACATCAAAAATTAGATACCTTGGAACAATGTTAACAATTTAAGATCTTTACATAGAAAACTGCAGATTTACTAGTCCTAAATGGAGAATTATCTCACATGCATGAATTGGGAACCTCGTTTAAAAAACACATTCTCCCCATACTAACCCACCTGTTTAATGCAATCCTAATCATAATCCTACCAAGTTGGCAAGAAATTTGACAAACTGACTTTGAAATGTATATTGAAATGTAAAGGACCTGGACTTTTGTGATGCATTATCCCCTCCCTGCCCCCCCCCCCCA
>PVHP010000425.1:86560-113778 GCA_004024765.1 Zapus hudsonius | reverse complement strand
GAGGAGCTGGTGGAAGGCTCTGTTAGCAGAGCTGGTGCAGCCCGGATGGCTCTGCTGGGGAAGCTGGTGCAGCCCTGGAAGGCTCTTCTGGGGGAGCTGGTGCAGCCCCTTGGGAAGGCCACACCCATACTCTAATGAGCTATGGTGCTGAGAGCCCAGAACACACTCACCATGCTACTTAGTGCCTAACGAAACCACCAAAACAGTCTAATGGGGAAAGGCGACTCTTTCAGCAAAAGATGCCAGAACTTCATGGAAAAACAAATCTTAATCTGTAGAACAGACCGTTACACACATTACAGCTAAAACTATAAAGCTTTCAAGAGAAAAAAATAAAAAAATCTTTGCCACCTGAGAGTAGGCAAAGACCTCTTGGGTCACAGGAAGCAATAATAGAAAGAGGAGGTGGAAGGAGCTGGAAGAAGGTGGAATAAATGCAGCTTGAAGAAGAAAAGGAGGAGGGTAACAAAAAGGAGGAGAAAGGAATGAAGAGGAAAATAGTTTTAAATTAAACACGGTAAAAGGTGAAACCTTCTCATCAAAAGATACCATTAGGGGGCTGGAGAAACAGCTCAGTGGCTAAAGGCACTTCCTTTGCACAGCCAACCAGTTTGGGTTCCATTCCCCAGGACCCACATAAAGCCAGGTGCATAAAGTGGTGAACGTGACTGGAGTTCATTTGGAGCAGCACCCATGTACTATCTTTTTCCCAGTCCCCTCTCTTCCCATGCTGAAATCTCAAGCATGCACCACCCCTTATCTCTACTTAATAAATTCCATAACTTTGCCTCACTTGAGCTCATCCTGAAATAATCTGTGGCTTGCATAGTCTAAGATCCAGCTTTACCTGAGTGGAGGTCTCTAAGGCCTCTAAGGCTGGACGCCACGGCTCAGCCTGCTGGTGGCAGTGACTGAGCTGCAACTTGGTCTCCCTCCTGCTGCTGACACACAATCATCCTGAGAGCTTCACAGCTTGAGGTGATTCTCATGGTCACCCTGCCATTCAGTCCCCTCCCCTGCCTGTCCTCTCCAGTGCACCCCTCCCCTGAGCTCACAGCCCCTCACACCCTCTTGGATGCACAGCAACGTATCTCAGGACAGCAAACAGCCCTGGTTTCCTTGCTTCCTTGTGCAGAAGTGATGCAACTGCTAAGCAGTTGACAGGAATTATTGAAAAGGTGACAGCATCCCATGATGCTCACAGAAGCTCTCCAGTTATAGAAACGGCCTGGGCCACCTTGGCCCCGTTTTCCTTGTTAAAGAGAACAGTTCCCAAGTTCTCCTCAGCTCTGTGGCCTTGCCAATAGTAGACAGTCTCTGGGGTTGTCTCCTTCCCAGCTAGTATGCCCATTCTTCCTCCCTGGGTCATTTTTCTCCAAAACCCAGTGCTCCTGGTGTTAAAGTGCAATGCCAAGTCTCAACTCTGTTGGGGATCTCAGAAACCACACTAGGTAGAATTCCCAGAGCTCGGCAATGACCAGGCATTTAGAGGTCAGTCCCTTCCCTTCAGCAGGGGAAAAGATGCAGGTGATCAACAGTTCCAAGGAAACTTTCGCCTTTACAGTCAGCCTGCTATCACCCCTTTCACTCTCTCAGTGTAAGCATGTCAGATGGACACATATGGAGGACAGAGAACAACTTTGGAGTGTCGATCCGAGAGAGTGAGAATTTCAGACAGGGTCTCTCTTGCTTTACATTCCCTTTAAGCTTTCTTTACATAAGAGTAGGTATGAGCTAAGGGGCTTTTCTTTTCTTTTCTTATTTTGCCTTGCTTTTGAGACAGGGCTTCATGAAAGAAAACCCAACAAAGCAGAGTTAGAGAAGAGAAAGCCAGAAGTCAAGTCCAGCCACATTAGTGTCCTAAGTGCAGATCCAAGTCTGGATTTCCAGGAGCTTGTGTCCAGCACAAAGGATTGGACCAGGACCACATGGGTAGTGATAGAAATAGAGACCATTCTTCAATAAAGAGAAAGGTGGGACTGGGGAGATGGCTCAGCAGTTAAAGGCACTTGCTTACAAAGCCTCAGGTCTGGGTTCAAATTCCCCAGGAGCCATGTAGAGCCAGATGCACAAAGTTGCACATGCTTCTGGAGTTTGTTTTGCAGTGGCAAGAGGCCCTGACCTATCCATACTTTCTCTCTCACCCTCTCTCTGCTTCAAATAAATAAATAAAAATGTTTTTTAAAGCCAGGCATGGGATGCACACCTTTAATCCCAGCACTCGGGAAGCAGAGGTAGGAGGATCAATATGAGTTCGAGGCCAGCCTAAGCTAGAGTAAGACCCTCCCTCAAAAAAAAAAAACAAAGGAAGAAAAAGAAAGAGAGAGAGAGAGGGAGGGAGGGAGGGAAGGAGGGAGGGAGAGAGAGAGAGAGGAGAAAGGCACACTGGAGAATGGGAATTGAGCTGATGAGCTGGGAAAAGTCGAAAGCTCAAAAGCCGCAGGTCACAAGAGGCCTGACCTCTGTAGTCCCTGCCTTCGCCTGCATCCCCATATCTTTTTTTTTTTTTTAAAGAATGAACAGCAATTTAATGGATCTTGTTTTAGATAATACTTCAACAGTAAGGAAATTAACAGTTAAAACGTGTTGAATAGGCGTTTCTATAAATTATGTTTACAAAGACTCTGATTTTCCCTTCTAAGAGCAGTTGCCTGGGGAAGACATAGCAACCTGCTGTAGTCTCTAGGGCTCAAAGCTTTTCTCCTGAACGCTTTTTTGTTATATGTAGCCCAGTCTTCCAGTCTGCTACCAACACGCATATTTTGTATGTTAATCTTTTTGGGGGGGCTCAAGGTAGGGTCTCGCTCTAGCCCAGTGTGTATGATGTGCAGGCATATTTAATTATGGGTGGGTGTGCACATGTGTGCAGGCATGTATGCACATGCATGCAGGTATGTATGCATGTGTGTGTGTCTATGGAGGCCCAATGCCAATGTGAATTTTTCACTCACCCCTTTATCTATTGAGACAAGGTCTCTTACTAAACATAGAACTCACTGATTCTGCTAAAAAAAAAATCCCCAAGTGTGTCGACATTTTATATGAGTATTGGGGATCCAAACTCAAGTCCTTATGCTGTCATGGTATCATATCCAGTGACCACTCCCCAAAGTCCATCATTTGTTAATCCCAGTGCTTCTAGAATCTCTCCCTCCAACCTGTTCTCCATTCGCCTACCCTATTCTCCTACCTCGCTAGGGTTCTGTGCTCAAACCTATGTGCTAGATTGGATTTTCTACACTCTGCAACCAGGAGCATCCTAACTAAAATGCCCATATCCTTTGAATTACTAAAACCCATAGAACAGAAACTGTCAACATCTCAGGTAATAAGTTCTGGAAATCCTGGCTTTGAAAGGTGCCATCATCGCACTGACCAAGTAAGCTATACAGGGTGTACTTCTCCACAGAGCACAGATAACTTCTGATATTTCCTTCATCATTTTCTACCTACACATGGCTTCCTTCTAATATAGCTTGAGTACATTTACAATTAAAGGCTTGTCTTTTAGGACAATTAAAGGAGAATTAATTACCCAGGGGAGAAGGTTGATATTTCAAGAAGCATCGGTCAAGGATTGCTGTTATTCTGTAACATACAGCTTAGCACCAATCACCCTCTCTGCCAAGGTAAAAAATACTATTTTACTATTAGAGAAGGAAAGGGCACATGTTTGCCAGATGTGATGCTTCTTCCTAACAGTAAGTAAGTTCTAGAGAAATGGAAGTCAATCTATAAAGTTTATGCCTCTGAATGCTGACATTAGCTGAACCACTCCAGCTTATCTGTATTTAGAGCCACACCAAAAATGTCAACATTAATCTAAGTTCCAGTAGTGTTAGGATGCCACCTGCTCCTGGCAGAGAAATGTTAGCATTAGCACAGGCCAAAAAAAATTGCACATAGGTAGCAATTCATTTTTCAGCCGAAGTGTAGCCTGATACCAGTCTCATGAGCTGTGTCCAGCATCAGCCAAGGGTACACTGAGGGTATGACCTCTGCAGCCAGCTACATATGAGGACAGACAGCAGAGAGATGGAGAAGCAGAGGGTTGGACAAGGAGAAGGGACACTCGCTAGGCTGCTAGTCCCTGGTGACACAACAGGAGAGAAGGGGCTTCATCTGTGTGTGTCGGCACATGACTGTGTTTCCTTAGGGAACCAGGGAAGCATGGAGACATCTTGCTGACCTTAGAAGAAATGGGAGAGCTGAGCACGCTGCAGAATGGGAAGATGTTTCATAACCAGAAGGTGAGTTCAATGCTATTTTTACCCCCATTGCATCGCTAATCACACATTAGCCTGAGATCTCACTCTAGGGACTTGGTCCATGATGGCCTGATTTCAAAACCACTTTCTCACCCCTGTGAGCACCCCATCGTATCCATCTCTCTGATTGGAGACACAGCTGTGGAGGACAACTCCATGTGAATTGCACCAGCGCAGTAGCCCAGTCCAACCCTGGCTTCTGCTGCACCTCTCCATATTGCCACATGATCCCTCCAGATGTCCTTCAACCCACGGACATCCTACACCCGCTAGAAAAGGCGAACCCTGAGGCCTTTTGCAGAGGACTCTAAGAGGCCTTCAGTATGCAGGGCCCCTCTCACCCCAGAGAGACCCTCACTACTCCACCTAGCTCTCATCTCCTGAGTCTCCTCTCTCAGAAGCTACACCCCCTGGAACCCTCGCTCTGCTAGCTGGGAAAGAAACTTAAACCAGAGGTATCCAGGTGAAAGGACATCAACAGTAGACAGAGCCGTTGTCCAGACCTTCACCACGGAAGCCATTGGCCACTGCCTGGCAATGGAGAGAGAAGCTGGGAGGAGAGGTTTCCAGGGAAATAAATAGTGGCTCAGAATTCAGCCTCGGGCAAAAGATTTCCATGAGGAAATTATGCTAAACTGTACAGTTTATGAAGGATGACATGTGCTTTCCTTTTGTGTGTGTGGTATGTAAATGTGTGAGGTATGTGTGAGGGGGTGCACAATGCAGATGTGGAAATAGGAAGACAACCTCGGGGTGCTGGTCCTCACCTTCCTCCTTGTTGGAGGCAGAATCTCTCTTGTTGCTTTGCCACTGTGAATGCCAGGTGAGCTTGCCTCCCTGCTTCAGGATCCTCCTGACTCCATCTCCCATTGCCATAGGCACACTGGGATTACAGACCTGGATGCTACTGTGTCTGACTTTACGTGGGTTCTAAGGATTCAAACTCCAGGCAGCAGGCTTGCACAGCGAACACTTTTAACCACTGAGCCACTACAAAGCTCTGACATGTGCTTTTCAAACTGAGTCATGACAAAAGCACCAGGCCATGAAGTTGAGAAACAAGATGTGGACTTCTCACATAAATGCATTCTAAGACACGCTTTCTCTGGGGCTGTCGCTGAAAGCTGTTGAAATGGATCTTTGTAATATTGCTTCCAGTTTTCTTGTGGAGTGGAGCCCATGCCTCTGATTTTAGGCAAACAAAACAATTGACTTGATGACTACTCTAGCATATCCTAATGCTATAAGCAACCTAGTTTTTATTTTTCTTCTTTTTTCTGGTTTTTATTTTTTATGTATGTGTATATGTGTGCTTGCTTGTGGGTGTGCAGGTGGACAGGCACGTATGTGGAGGCCAGATGAAAACTTCAGGTGTTGTTCCTCAAGAATATCATCCATCTCTTTAAAAGATATTTTTATTTATTTATTTGCAAGCAGCGAGAGATAGAAGAGAGACAGACAGAGAGAATGAGTGCTCCAGAGCTTTCAGATGCTGCAAACAAACCTCAGAACATGTGCCTCTGGCTTTATATGGTTATTGAGAAACTGAACCCAAGTCATTAGGCTTTGCAGCCAAGCACCTTAACTCCTGAGCCATCTCTCCAGCCTCTCATCTATCTTTTTTGAGACAGAATCTCTCATTGGCCTGGAGCTCACCAATTAGATTACAGTGTTTTGTCAGTGAGCCCAGAGACACACCTGTCTCCACCTCCTCTGCGCTACGATTACAAACATGCGTATTTCTGGCAGTTTTATGAATTCTGGAGACTAAACTCAGGTTCTCATGTTTGTAAGGCAAGCCCTTTACTAATGGAGCTATTTTATTTTTGCATGTGTGGTGCAGTGTGTGATGTGTGGTATACGCACATGCATGTGTAGATGCTCATGCCCCACAAGCATTCATGCAGAGGCCAGAGGTTTTGTTATTCAGTGAGCCCCAGCATTCTCCAATATCCATGCTCCCCCATTCATTAAGAATGGGGATACAGACAGGTGAGGCCACACGCAGCTTTTTATGAAGGCTCTGAGGAGTCAAACTGGTGGTCTTTGACCCAAGAGGTCCTCATGCTTAAGCAGGGAGTGCTCTGAACTACTGAGCTAGCTCCCTAGCCCCCAACACCCATTTGTATGGAATCTTTGGTGCTTGGGAGAAAATCTGACCTTCCAGGCTGGGCAGCAGGATTATCTCTCTCCCCCAACCCCGCCCCCTGCTGATCACAACAGGGAGCCTAGATTTTTGGCTGAAAAAAAGACTTGTATGACTGTATTATATTTATACAATTGTATCCAGTGATCACTACAGAACCAGGGCTTTGTCTGAGGACAGCAAGTGACACTGCTACAGGTGTGGGCACTCCTGATGAAAATGTGAGTATCCTTTTCCTAGCCATGGCTCTTCCCTCAGTGATTCAACTGAGGGTCCAAAACACTACTTGGACAATAAAATGCCACTGAGGACTGGAGAGATGGCTCAGGGTTAAGGTACTTGCCTACAAAACCTCACAACCCGAGTTCATTTCACCAATAACCATGCTTAAAATGGCACTGAATGATGCTACTTCATGAAGCACTCTATGAGGAAGTTCTTCACCAAAGGAGATTATCCTCAGACACGAGGTCCATGCTGCTGATTCTTAGCAGCTTAGAGATCGGGTGCGGAGACCCAAGATTGTCCTTGCCCTCCACCTATGCACACATGCACACACACGCACACACACACTCAAACACATTTTTTAAAAGAGCTTAGCTAGCTAGTCAATGTGTTATCAGAAGTTGAGAAAAGAAATGGCAAGTCCTAGGGTCGTGGCCTCTGAGGCAATTCATAACCAGTGACAGTGCTTGGGAGGGATATGACTTCAAAAAGCCCAAGGGTGGGAAGCTCAGCCCCTCCATGGAAGTAGAGGCCTCCCCACTTCTTCCCCAGAGACTCCCCAGAAGCCTCTGAGCTCTATCACTCTTGCCTCATCTGTAATCACATGGGGAGCAGGTGTGGCCACCAGTGTGGGTACCGGGCAAGGCCTTGTCTTGTCAAGTGATAATAAAGAGGACTCGGGTTTAGGACGGAAAACCACGACAAGATGAGCCTAAGGGTATGAGTGCCAATGCTTTGCCTTCTAGCAAGATGCCCATTATCCAGTCTGAGTCTCTGTCAGTTGGTCCCAGCTAACTGTGGCTACATCAGCTTTTGTGCAGTGTAGATGATTTTAGAGTTCAAAGTGAAAACTGTGCATTTTTACTTTTTCACCAAGCTTTTTCCTAATCTGCACCTGGTAGTTGTATGCTTGGGCAACAGTCTCCTATCCATGGCCTCCTTGACAGTGTTGCTGACATTAAATTTCAGCCAAGAGCTTTAATTAGATTTGGGGAAAAGTAATTATAATGTGGTAATTGTCCTTCATGAAGTCAGATCCTTCTACACTCTCATCCTTTCTCTGAGGCTACAGGCAGAAAGCCAAGGCACCCAGCAGTCTTGGGAGATAGGGCCCCAAAATTCTATGCAAACCTTTTGTGTCATGAGGGTCCCTTTGCAACAGATGTCATTAGCTTTCACCAGATTCTCAGAGAAGTTCTTGACCTCAAAAAGTTACCAGGCATGGTGGTGCAAACTGTTAATCTCAGCACTGAGGCAAAGGTAGGAGGACTGCTGTGAGTTTGAGGCCATCTGAGATTGCATAGTGAATTCCAGGTCAGCCTGGGCTAGAGCGAGACCCTACATGGAAAAAAGAAAGAAAAATAAAAGGTTGCAAGCAAGTCAGCCACAGTGAAGCACACTTGCAGTCCTAACACTGTGGAGGTCACGACAGAAGACTCATGAGTTAAAGGCCAGCCTGAGCTACCTAGTAAGCTTAAGGACAACCTGGGCTATATACATACAAGACCCTGACTCAAAGAAAAACAAATTAACAACAATAAATAACAACTAAAATCTAAATGAATGGATGAGTGAAATGTGACACTGTCTGGATTTTGTTGGGTGTAGTATGTGGTGTGCATGAGCAGATGTGTGCACCTCTGTGCACATGTGTGGAGGCATGTGTTCTCCTCTATCACTCTTTCGCCTTATTTCCTTAAGATAAGATCTCTCACTTAAGCTAGAGCTTATACCATTTTTCAGTTAGACTGACCAGAGAGTCCCAACCATCCTCTTGCCTCCACCCCACTACCTTAGGGCTGTGCTTTCAGACATGCACAGCCACACCTGGCTCTCTACATGGGTGACTGGGATCGAACGCATGTCCTCATGCTTGTGCAACAAGTGCTCTTATTTATTTTGCCATCGTACCAACCTCTTTGTCTAAATTTTGTCATCCATTCATTTCCTGAACCTCAGCCCTGCCTCACCAGGTCCACTCTGCACCTCCCCCACCAACATTTCACCCCTTTAAACATTAATAGCTGGCCTTGATTTTTCCAAGCACTGTCTTTGGGGTTGGGACATCCCTTTCCTGCCTGCCGCTCAGTAGAGAGTGGGCAATAATGGGCTCATCTAACAAAATCCCCAGGGCCATGCACATAGAAGCCTCTAAGCTATGAGGGAGTCTTTCTGGGCATGGTGGTGCACACCTTTAATCCCAGCACATGGGAGGCAGAGATAGGAGGAGTTCAAGGCCACCCTGAGACTACATAGTTGAATTACAGGCTAGCCTATGCTAGAGTAAGACCCTACCTTGGAAAAAAAATTTACACACACACGCATGCACACACACACACACACACACACACACACACACACACACACACATAGGGAAAATGTCTACATGCATTTACTCATCCATACATACCCACATCTACATTTGAATAGAGAGAAAGATGTGACATGGTGCAGATTACCCTGCTCAGCCTGTCCAGCAAAGATATAATTAGAGGCAAAGAGTACTATTTTCCTTAAAACAGTCTAGCTCTGATTTGTTACCAGTGTCACAATGAGCTTGCTTTTTTTTTTTCTGTAATTAAAAAAAGATCCCGTGAAGTGTTTAGCATTAGACACAGTCTGTTTGGGAATGGTGTTGTATGCCAATAGTCAGTCACAGCCCTGCCACACAATGGTGCAGTTTAAAAAAAAAAAAAAGCAGGTCTGGAGAGATGGCTCAGCAGTTAAGGCACTTTCCTGCAAAGCCTAACAATCCGAATTCAATTCCCCAGTACCAACATAAAGCCAGATGCACAAGGCGGCGCATGCATCTGGAGTTTACTTACAGTGGCTAGAGGCCCTGATGTGTTCTCTCTCTCTCTCTCTCTCTCTCTCTCTCTCTCTCTCTCTCTCTCTCTCTCTCTCTCTGTCTCTCTCTCTCTCTCTCTCTCTCTCTGATTGCAAATAAATAAAAATATTTTTTTAAAAAGGAGCCATATATGTGGTGGCAAGTTCCCCATTCCAGATGAGAGACCTGACAATGTAAAGCAGTTGCTGTCAGAACACACAGCATGTGTCCAAAGAGAATGAGACCTGCAAGCACATGTCTATGCATACACAGGAAAGTGCTGGAAGGAGGTCAAGACTCCTAGCAGCAGCAGCAGCAGCAGCAGCAGGAGCCCCCTCTGGAGAGAGGTCTGGGAAGGCCTCACTTCTTCCTGTCTCTTCTGCACTTTATAGGAGAAGGTTGAGGAATTGCTGAGTTCCAAACCAGCCTAGGACTACAGAGTGAGTTCCAGATCAGCCTGGGCTAGAGACCCTACCTTGGGAAGAAAAAAAAAAAAAAAGAAGAAGAAGAAGAAGAAAGAAATGCCTTTATAAATAAGAAAAAGTGAGTTGTTTTAATAAAAGTCACTGTGTGTTTGCTTGTGTGTTTGAAGTGGGGGCTGCATCATATTGACAGACTAACACACCCAATAAATAACCAGAGGTATAAACCTTGCTAGCCTCCAGCTCACAAAACCCATCATCAGTTTCTACCTGACTCTCAAATGTATACAAGAAAATGTCAGAGTAATGCTGTGTGGCATTTAAAAAAATGGTCACTTCTATAGAGCTGTATGGTCTAGGAAAGTCATGAGTCTTCTGTGAGGAATTTTTCTGTACGGCATTAGGTATCTCAGGTTGGCATTTTAGAAGTTTCTGACTAGCAGAATAGGAAACATGTCTTCATCATAAATGCCCAGGAAAATAAGCCAATATTGCTGCAAACACCCAGGAAAATAAGCCAACACTGCATCAACAACCTGCAATATCCTAGCCCATAACTATTCAATAAGCAGTCAGGAGAAAATCCACTACACAAACAGGACCCTTTCCCACTCCCCACACAGAAAACAGCTGAGTGAATTGCAAATATGACTTCCCACACACCCAGACCTCACCTGTTTTTCTCCCACTGCACTGCCCTAGCCCACGTGGGTAGTCTAAGCCTACATGATCTGTTGTGTTGAAATACTCCCACACCGACCTCCCACCCTCATCCCCAGACAGAGCAAAATCAGAAACATAAAATAAGGAAAGACTTTCATATATAATAATTTTCCTTTCTACTTGTGATTAATTTAAAAAGTTTTATAGTTTTTTAAAAAAAAAAACTTGTTAACCCTCACTAACTGCTGCTGGCACAACTCCTAGCCCTCCATTCTATGGAGCATTCCAGCAATCCCACTGAGGAGGGCCCTCAATGGAATGAGGGTGGGGGGAGGAAGGGAACATGAATTGTACATACAAAGTTTGTACAATTGTATATTAAAATAAATAAATAAAATAAAGATCTGGTTAAATGTAGTAACAACATTGGAAATCAATCTTTCAGTAGGAAAGAATTTTCAGTGCTATGATGGACATCTATAGGAAAAAGTCTTGGACGGCTAACTTCTCAAGAAACACTGATTTAGCAGCTGAGGTGGGCAGTTACTCATGTAAAGAAAACAGTAACAGGAAACCAGGTGTGGTGATGCACACCTTTAATCCCAGCACTCACTCAGGAGGCAGAGGTAGGAGGATTGCCATGAGTTCAAGGCCACCCTGAGACTACATAGTGAATTCCAGGTCAGCCTGGGCTAGAGTGAGACCCTACCTCGAGAAAAAAAAACAACAACAACAAAAAAACAGTAACAGGAACAACTGCTTCTTCTTGAGTACATAGTGCATGATTGATAGGTACCTTCTCATTCAATCCACACAGTAGCCCTCTCTGAAACTGGTACTATAAGCTCCATTTTATAGATGGGGAAACTGAGACAAAGTGAAATAAGATCTGCTCATGGCTGCCAGCCAAGAAGCAGTATATCAATTCATGCAGATATCCATCCCGTCACAGACCCACAAAAGCTCCATGGCTACCAGGACCAGATTTTCAAAGGAAAACCTCCTCTGCCCCTCCCATAGAGCCATGTCCCCTCCTGCCAGAGTTTATGTGGTGGGTGGTTGGGTGGGTGGAGGAGGGGGAGCTGTGCTAGCTGTCAGAGCTGATCCTAGCTGACTCTTGACTGAGAACAATTGTGAGGAGATCTGCCAGCACTGGGAGGGGGTGGTAAGCCCAACCGTGTACTCAGAGTAGTTGGGTCCAGTGGGCCCAAGAACCAGAAGTGTTGAAGCATCAGAGCAAGGGAAGAGGGGCTGAGCAAAACCCAGGAGCACAGGCCAGGAGAGGCTGGCTCACTGACACATTCATACCCATGCTTCTACCAGGTGCCTGGTGACTGTGGCAATGGCTATCTCTCCTTCTCACATGGACAAGACATCCACCCCTTCTCTATGGTGACAGACTTTTGTTTTGTTTTAGATTTTTTTGTTTGTTTTGTTTTTTAAGGTAGGATCTCCCTCTAGGCCAGGCTGACCTGGAATTCACTATATAGCCTCAGGCTGGCCTCAAACTCACAGAAATCCTCCTACCTCTGCCTCCTGAGTGCTGGATTAAAGGAATGCACCACCATGCCTAGCTGGTGACAGACTTTTAACATTCCATTTCAGCAAATTACCCAATCCATGAACCTTATTTCTGAGAGGTCCTGGCATTGGAATAGGTAATAAAATGGGCTGTGCTTCTGGACAATTCTGCAATGACTTGCTATTTCTAACAATTCTATGAATTGGCAGGGCTCAGCAGGATGGTTCTTATGTTCAGTGAAGGATCTATGAATGTTCAGATGGGGCTGGTACCTCTATTGTGGCTTCATACTATGGCTGACGTTTCAGTGGAGGGCATCTGGAAGAACTAAGGCTCAGCTAAATCACTCTCTTCATGGTTGTTCATTATTGAGTTGTTTAATCTAAACATTGTGTGGTGGCTGGATCCAAAGAAGAAGAAAGCAGAAACAGAGACTTTACTGGACCTTCCAATGCAATCTATTGCTCAAAGCCAGTCATAACCGGCTACATAATAAGTTCAAGGACAGCCTGAGCTACATTGTGATACCCTGTCTCAAAAATTAAAAACAAAATAAATCTTAAAAGCAAGTCATAGGACTTGTTCTGATTCAAAGAAAGGGGAAATTGACTCAAACTGTTTTTGCTTTTAACATGCATGTTTATGCATACCTGTGTGATGAATGCATGTATGTATTCATATTTGTATGGGTGTGGATGCACATGTATATGTGGATGTGAATGCATGTGTGTGGAGGCCAGAGAACAACTTCATGGTTGTTCCTTAGAAATGCTGCCCACCAGGGGGGCATCAGGGAATTGGGGATAACAACTCATTGTTTGCCCACTAAATAATGTAACTCACTATGGACAATTAAAAAAAATGAAAAAAAAAAAAGAAATGCTGCCCACCTTTTTCTAAGACAGGTCTTTCACTGGCCTGGAGCTCACCAGTTAGACTAGGATGAATAAGCAGTAAACCCCAGGGATCTACCTGTCTCCACCTTTCCGGTACTAGTTGATTCTACTTCTTACTAAGAAAAAGGACATAAACCTATGGAAGTTATTGGTAGATGTCTTTTCAGACAATCTACCAAAAAAAAAGTGGAAGTTGGGGCTGGAAAGATGGCTCAGGAGTTAAGGTGCCTATCTGCAAAGCCTAGTGACCTGGGTTCAATTACTATGAAGTAACAGTCCCAAGGCTTTATGAGGATATGTGAGGAGGTTTTTCATCCATTCATATTTTTTTAAAATATTTTATTTATTCATTTTCAAGCAGAGAGAGAGAGAGAGAGAGAGAGAGAGAGAGAGAGAGAGAGAGAGAGAGAGAGAACACCAGAGCCACCACCTTGTGGGTCTGGCTTATGTGGGACCTGGGGAATTGAACCCAGGGCCTTAGGCACTGGAGGCAAGTGCCTTATCCGCTGAGCCATCTCTCCAGCCCTCATCCATTCATATTAATGCTACTTAAGGAAAATTTCTTAATGCCTTTCAACCAAAATGGGGTAAGCATGCCTGTTCTGAATGTTTTTCCATTTAGAAGCAGCAGCAGCAGCAAAGTTCAACCCAGGCTGTCAAGCCTGTACTCCCACCCTCTCTCAGTCAGTGATTCCTTCCTGCACATCACTGTGACTCCATCACAAGTATCTGAGTCACAGAAAGTTTACCTGCCTTCTCCTTCCACGTTTTTTTTTTTTTTTTTTTTTTTTTTTTT
This sequence comes from Zapus hudsonius, assembly GCA_004024765.1. NCBI lineage: Eukaryota > Metazoa > Chordata > Mammalia > Rodentia > Dipodidae > Zapus > Zapus hudsonius. The sequence continues at coordinate 100,013 of PVHP010000425.1, read as the reverse complement.
TTTTTGGTTTTTCAAGGTAGGGTCTCGATCTAGCCCAGGCTGACCTGGAATTCACTATGTAGTCTCAGGCTGGCCTCGAACTCATGGCGATCCTCTTACCTCTGCCTCCCAAGTGCTGGGATTAAAGGCGTGCACCACCACGCCTGGTTGAACTCATTCCACATTCTTAAAAACACCAGGCACAGTACACAGCAGGCATTTCTCTTCCCTTTCTCTCTCTTTTAGAGTTTAGAGTTCTGTCATGTACATCAGGCTGGTCATGAACTTGCAATGAAGCGGAGGCTGTCCTTGAACTTCTGATCCTTCAGCAGTTGTGCATGGAGGAACCTAGAGCTGGCAAGGGTTGAGAGGGTGCAAACAGCCCTCAACCGCAAGAACAGAACAGGGAAAGGATCACAGCCAAGCTAACAGATTTCTTTAGAAGCTGAACTTGGCTATGATATTATTTTGCTCGTTTTCACATAAAATTTGGCAAAAACTTTTGCATGTATTTCAAATTAGTGGAATGCTTTATTGCCCCATCTATTTTCGACTAGTGTTTAGTTGTCTAAAACAAATGGACGCCTTCCTAGATATATTTAAACATATTTAGGGTGGCATGGGCCGCCGCACCCAGTATCAATGAGACACTCTAGTCCTAAAGTCTAATTATTTTTCTTTTAAAAATATTTTAAATCTTTATTATCGATAATTAGATACAGTGTATGAGCAAATCTTATGGCGGTACCCCCATTTCCCTCTGCCCTGTCCCTAACCCACCGGGGTCTAATTTTTAACACTAATGCTTTTCTAGAAATCCCTCTTTGAAGTTCCCCAGGGCATAAAAACAACAGCACCAGGCAACTGGTCTCTGAATCCAGTTTCTGAGCATCATCTTCTCTCTTGGTCGTGTCCCAAGCAGACCTGTTGCCTCCGCGCGCTCGCGGTCCTCACGGGATTCCCGGCCAGTCCCCGGGATGTGACCTGGGAGCTCCCAGGCTTTCGCTTCTCATCGTCCTCCTCTTTCTTTGCAACCCAGCGCGGACTCTGCAGGCATCCCCGAAGTGGCTGCGGTTGCTCCTTTCCCGACCCACACAGAGCGACCGAGGCTCTGCCACCTGCGACAGCCAAGGTACCCGAGGGGATTCCCGAAGCTCAGCTCGTCAGCCTGACTTGTGCCTCCACACGAAAGGCCCTGGGTCGAGAGGCCTTTCGGGGTCACCTGGACCCGGCAGTGCCCGGGCCCACGGCACGGACCGTGAGCGCCTGGGGCTCTGCTTCCACTGTGGTGTTGAGTCCTCCGCCGACCCTGACCTCGAGCCGGCGGCGGCCGGACGCGGCTCCGCGAATCTGTCGCCCTGAGGACGCCCCGGGGGTGAACTGGGACCCGGAGGACACTCCTCGGCTCCCACGGGGACCCGGAGGACGCTCTCGGGATCGCACTAGGTCCAGGAGGACGCTTCCCAGATCACTCTGGGACCCCGGAGGATGCTCCCTGGATAGCACCTGGACCAGGAGGACGCTCTCGGGATCGCACTAGGTCCAGAAGGACCCTCCCCGGATCCCACGGGGACCAGGAGGACGCTCTCGGGATCGACCGGAGGACGCTCCTCGGATCGCACTGGGACCCCGGAGGACGCTCCCCGGATCCCACCGGGACCAGGCGAACTCTCCCCGGATCCCACCGGGACCAGGAGGACGCTCTCGGGATCCCACTAGGTCCAGGAGGACCCTCCCCGGATCGCACCGGGACCAGGAGGACGCTCCCCGGATCGCACAGAGACGCGGCGCCCGCTCCGAGCGGGAAGGTGCTTTGCTCCGCGGCCCCAAGTCCTGGGCTGGACGGGCACAGGGCGTCCCAGCCACGTTCCCCCGCTTACCTCGTTAGAGAAAGCTGCTGGGAGTCTGCAGCCAATGCCGCGGCCCCGGCGTTCCAAGTGCCTCCTCCAAGCCAGTTTCCCCAACAACGCCCGAGGTCTCCGGGGCTCCCCACCTGCTCTCTGGTGAGAGAATTCTCCCCGCGGCTCCTCCTGGAACAAAACTCCTTTCCCCCTGCTGGCGACTGTGAGGAACTGCATACGGCTGTGAGCTGGCTGCTCAGGGCGGCTGGGGCCTTCCCTCAAGCATCAAAAGTTTTAGAAAGTCCCCTTTTTACAGTTTACTTTATTTTAAATGCCACATTAAAATAGGACTAGTTTTTAGGTTTCAGACTCGTGAGGATGATAAATTTTAACACTCCCAGCAGTTTTGTATTTTCTGATTTCCTTTTTGTTGTTATGGAAAGCTGCAAATACAAAAGCAGGCAGCAGTTGAAGGTGCTATCTTGCAAAGCCTGCGGACCCTGGTTCGATAAACTAAGTGTCTATGCGTCTGGAGTTCATTTGCAGTGGTGTGTCCATATTCACTGTTTCTGTCTGTCTGTCTCTCTAATAATAATAAATAAATAAAATATTAAATAAAAATTCTTTGAGCTGGGCAGTGGCACACACCATTAATCCCAACACTCAGGGGGCAAAGGTAGGAGGGTCTCTGTTAGTTCCAGGCCAGCCTAGGTTAGATTGAGACCCTATCTCAAAAAAAAAAAAAGTCTTTTGAAAGCCAAGACTGATAATGCAGACCTGTAATCCCAGCTACAGGCTCAGGCTGGCAGATCTCAAGTTCAAGGTCCACCTCCATAAACTAGAGGGACCCTGTCTCAAAATAATTTTTTAAAAAGTAGAAGGAAGAAGGTGGGAAGATGGCCTGGTGGTTAAAGGTACTTGATTGCAAAGCCTGCTAGGCCATGTTTGATTCCCCAGTACCCACATAAAGCCAGATGCACAAAGTGGGGCATGCATCTTGAGTACCCATTCTCTCTTCTTTCAAATTAATAAAAATAAAATTAAAAAAATTAAAAGTAGAAAGAGAACTTAGGATGTAGCTCAGTGGTGGTGCCCTTGCCTGGCATGAGCAAGGCTCTTGTTCAATGCCAGTACCACCAGTCTAAGGAAGGCAGAATGTTGAGGGGAACCCTGGAAAGGTGAACTGAAATCATTGAGATCTGCCAGTGTGCGCTAAGGACAACCCCAGTCCACAAGCAGCTCCAGCCTGGGGGAACCATGGCCTAATTTGCATGTCGGGAACAAAAAATAGTGTTTGTAGCTAGTTGCAGTTTAATCCAGAAAGAAACTGGAGAGGGTGACCTCAAAATCTGTACCGTATTAGATGTCTATGACAATATCACCCTGGACTAGAGTGAGATGCTACCTCAAAATAATAAATTGAAGTCTTATAGTACATACATGCTGTCTGATCATAGTAAAATTGAGTTAGACGTCAACAAATATATCTAGAAAATCCCCAAATATTTGGAAACTAAATCACACATTTCTAAATAGGACATGAATAAAAAGGGGAAGGCTGGAGATATGACTCAGCAGTTAAGACACTTGCCTACAAAACCTGACAACCTAAGTTTGATTCCCCAGTACCCATGTAAAGCCAGATGCACAATGTGGCACATGCATCTTGAGTTTGTTTGCAGCAGCTAGAGACCCCAACATGCCCATATTTATTCATTCTCTCTCTCCTCTGTGTGTGTCTCCGTGCAAATAATAAATAATCAAAACAATCTTTTTTTTTTTTAAAAAGGACATCATCATATGTGGGCTAGGGAGATGGCTCAGTAGTCAAAGGTGCTGCTTGCAAATCCTGCCAGCCTGGGTTCAATTCTCCAGTACCCACATACTCCAATCTCTGCTTGAAAGCTTCAGTTTCTCTTAAATGAGTTGTAAGAACTACCTTCCATGTGTTTGTGGCTCTACTTCAGTCATTCCTTGAAAGCCTTGGTTAAGCCAGATGTGGTGGAGCACTCCTTTAATCCCAGCACTCAGGAAGCAGAGGTAAAAGGATTGCTTTGAGTTCAAGGCCACCCTGAGACTACATAGTGTTTTCTAGGTCAGACTGGGCTAGAATGAGACCCTACCTCAAAAGAAAAAAAAAAAAAAGAAAGAAAGCCTCAGTTTAACTCCCCTCCACATGCTTGTGGCCACCATGAATGGCAAAACCAGAATTTTTTTAACTTTTAAAAATCTATATTTGAGAGCCTGATGTGGTGGTGCACACCTTTAATCCCAGGCAGTGGGAGGGTCTCTGTGAGTTGGAGGCCAGCCTGGGAATACAGAGTTCCAGATCAGCATGGGATAGAATGAGACTCTATGTTGAAAAAAAAAAAACAACCTGATCGGTGCAGTGAGTAGTATATGCCTTTAATCCCAGCACCTGGGATGCAGAGGTAGGAGGATCACCATGAGTTTGTGGACACCCTGAGATTACAGAGTGAATTCCAGGTCAGCCTGAGCTAGAATGAGACCCTACCTCAAAAACAAAAACAGGGGCTAAAGAGATAGCTCAGCAGTTAAGGCAGTTGCCTCCAGAGCCTAAGGACTGGGGCTCAATTCCCCAGTACCCACATAAGCCATATGCACAAAGTGGCACATGCATCTGGAGTTCATTTGCAGTGGCTAGAGGCCCTAATGTGCCCATTCTCTCTCTCTCTCTCTCTCTCTCTCTCTCTCTCTCTCTTCCTCTCCCTCTTTTTCTCTCTCTCTCTCTGTATGTGTGTGTCTCTGCTTACAAATAAATAAATAAATATAATAATAAAATAAACTATAAAAATATATTTTTGTATCCTGTACTCCTTTGAGAATATAGTGGAATCTCTGGAATGTTTTTTCTTTTTTATTAATTATGGACATACTGTATGACCAAATCATGTGTTGGTCCCATTCCTGTCATAACATCCTTATATTCCCCCTTCTCTGCCCCCATTTCCCAGAGGGTCCTCCTCAGTAGAGTTACTGATATTAATCATGGGGCTATAAATGCATCTGTCTGTCTCTGTGGGGAAGGGGGAATGGACAATGCCTCAACATACTTTTTACCACCCTGTGGCTCTTACAATTTTTTCACCCTCTCTTATACAATGTTCCCTGAACCTTGCCTAGTGTGTTTTAAGTTTAGTGTTGATCTCTCTGCAACCTCTGTATTTCTACTTTGATGAATTTTGAGTGTCCTCAGTGTCCTGGAACAGGCTGTCAAGATAGCAGTGAGACCAGAGAGACCAGCACTCATGTTAAAATTGCCACTTCCTTTGTGATATCTCCTGGGCCCTAGAAGATGTGGTAGAGATGGCTCATCTCATGTTAGGATGTCAGCTATCTTTTCTTGTCATATTGATGGATCTTGGCTCTCCTGGTTTTCATTGCCATCTGTAAAACAAAACAAAACAGATTCTCCATCCAAGAGTGAGAGCAACATTAAAGGATTAAAGGGGAGAAACATAGTAATTAAGGGACATTTTAATCAGTGTTGCCAAAGAATAGTAGGGGCTTCTTTCTGGACTCTATGACCATCATATCCATAGGATGCTTACTTAGTTCCCAGTCCCAGCTATGAGTTCCTTCCCACTGAGGCAGCCTCTTATCCAATCAGAGAGCTGTTGATTACTCACATAGGATGTGTGCTACTATTGCACAAGTGTGTACATACATCTTATCTGACTGGTTGATTTCATAGCTCTCTTAGCTTGTTCACATTGTAGGTGACCACTATCCCCCAACAGCTTACATAGCACTTTCCAGCACTATGAGAGCTAAACAGCAGGGAGCTGGTTTCCAAGTTCCAGCATCATCAATTGATGTCCCATGCCTGAGGCCTGTGTTGTCTTCAGCAATAGGGTCTTACCATTTAGCTCTGGGGATAATCAAGAAGTGTGGCAATAGCCTGAATTATAAAAACAGATTTTTTTTTTTTAGTTTTTTGAGGTAGGGTCTCCCTCTAGCCCAAGCTAGCCTGGAATTCACTATAGAGTCTCAGGGTGGCCTTGAACTCATGGCGATCCTCCTACCTCTGCCTCCCAAGTGCTGGGATTAATGGCATGCATCACCATGCCTGGCAAAAACAGATTTTAAAAAAATATTTCAGGAAGACTTCCAGAAGCAGCACCATGCTCTCCTGGCATTCAGAAGGAAACAGCTCAGTCATTGCCACTGGGCTGGTCCTGTGATGTGTTGGCCACCGGGATTTGGGCAGCAGCACAAACATGAATGTTGGAGTTTCCCACAGTGGGGTAATGAATAGCTGGGGTATGTGGCTAACATATGCATTGGGAGTTGGCTTGCTTCATATTATCTTACTCAGCATTTCCTTCTTTAGTGTCCCTATTGCTTGGATCTTAACAAATATTATACATAATCTGGGTGTCATAGTCAGCCACACACCACTGGGATGAATCTCCAAACCAGGCTCAGTTTATGGGAGGAAAAGATTTATTGAAGCTGCAGATCCAGGGGAAGTTCCACAATGGCAAAAGAGGCTGGAACCCCTTTTCACAGTCCAAGCAGAGAGAAAAACCATCACCAGCACCACATATACAATAGCAAGCAGGCAGGAGGGGGGGAGGGAGAATATAAGTGTACCAGGGCCTCCTGCCACTGCAAATGAACTCCAGACACATGCTCCACTTTGTGCATATGGCTTCATGTGGGTACTGGGGAATTGAACCCTTTTTAAGACTTTGTAAGAAAGCACCTTTAATCATTGAGCCATCCCCCAAGCCCAAAAACAGAATTTTAATGAGAGCAAATTCAAGGCTAGGCTGGTCTACTTAATGAGTTCCAGACCAGCCAGGGCTACATAGCTAGAACCTGTCTCAAAACAAAACACAGAAAAGACAGGCATTGGTGATGCACACCTTTAATCTCAGCACTTGGGAGGCAGAGATAGGAAGATCCTGTGTGTTTGAAGTCAACCTGCAAGTACTGAGTGAATTGCAGGTCAGCATGGGCTAGAATGAGACCCTACCTCAAAAAAAAAATCACACTGGGTGGGGTGGCACATGCCTGTAGTCCCAACACTTGGGAGGCAGAGGTAAAAGTATCACCATGAATTTGAGGCCACCTTGAGACTACATAGTGAATTCCAGGTCAGCCTGAGCTAGTGTGAGATCCTACCTCAGCATTGAGAGACCCTACGAGGTCCAGAATGGAAACCATCCCCCAGATGGTAGTCAGTGCAGTGCTGGAAGGCACTACATAAGCTGCCAAGGGAAGCTGGTCAACGACAGCTGGAGTAAACAAAGACTACTGGCATGAAACAGTCTGCTGCCATGAGTAGGCTGAACACACTTCCTACTGGGAGAGAACAGCGAACCAAGAAAGGAGCACTAGTGCATTGGAGGAGTCTGGGCTCGGGGGAGACAATCAACAGCTTCTAAATTCGGCCAAATATTCCACTTAGTGTGGGGAAGCCCGTGACTGGAACTGGGGAATCAGTGCGATATGTACCAGATCCCGTACCCTTGGGCTCCCAAGAAAAGAAGCGCCATGGGACCGATTGACAGGGAAGCTACTAAAAATAGAATCTAGGTAATCCAGAATTGTGTATATTTGTTAACCTATAATGATCTCACTCTCCGATGGAGATTGTGTTTGTATTTTTCAGGATGCAGCGAGAGAGTTGTGGCCCATCTAACCCTACCAACTGACTGTAGGCCGATAGCTGAGATTCTTGAAAGAGATGAGCCACCACAGTCATACCATGGAGAAGCCATATGGAGTCCCGCAGAGAATGAGGGGATGAAAAAGGGACCGACCCACAGCCACAGTCATTCAATCAACACAGGATAAGCCAGTGAGACAGAAACCAAAGATTTTCGATACAAAGACCCCTAAGCTCACAACATTAAAGCAGCCTTAATACTCACCCACCATGACTCAGGGAACTGAGCGGAAGAGGGGGCGGAAAGATCGTGAGAGCCGTGGTGGGGAGACTATCCAGAGGCATGGCACCCCTCAGTAATAACACACTTGGGCCAGGAGAACCGGGCTGAATACTAGGCTATCCATGGTCCCCTGCTACAAGGACTGATCCAGATAACCCATGGAGGAGGATATCCAACTGATTGGGGATCGGGAGGGGGAGCATTAGGGAATTGGGGATATCAATTCATTGTGAAAAATAATAAATAAATAAATAAAATGATTTATAATAAATAAATAAATAAATATCTCCAGCGATCTCTCATTTTAAAAAAAAAGGGAAGAAAACATATGCTAAAGAGAGTTCCAGGTCAGCATGGGCTAGAGTGAGACCCTACATTAAATACAAAAAAAAAAAAATCTGATGCCTGGTGCAGTGGTGCATGCCTTTAATCCCAGCACTTCGGATTAAAGTGCTGGGACATACATATAGATGTGTGTGTGTGTGTGTGTGTGTGTGTGTGTGTGTGTGTGTGTGTGTGTGTGTGTTTTAGGTAGGGTATTGTAGTGGCGGAGCTGGGGATTAGAATTTAGATAATAACCAGCAAATTCCAATGCACCTCAGAATTTAAGGAGTACCTGAATTCTTGTCTATAAAGTTAAAGAATTAACATTATAGGCCACCAGAGGATAAGGTATAGTGGGAGACTTTATTTAAAAGAAAATGGGAAGTTACAGAGATTTCCAGCCACCAATGTGGAGAGAACACGTGGGAGAGGTTTTAGCCAAAGCAGTTAAACAAGCAGGAAAAGATCATGAGAAGGAAAGGTTCATGTGGGAAAGAAATCCAGCCCCTCACCATAGCCATTAGGCTGTGGTGTGGGGCTGGAAGACCTTACCTAATGTCCTTCTGCTAGGACATGTGAGGGAAGAAGAGGCAGAATTATCTGTTCAGTGAGTATTCCCTGCCCCAGGTGAGCAGAGAGACCTGACCAATCAGTTTTAGCACCTAAGTTTGAACTCTAGCTAGAAACATCTCCCACTCAAGGGGAGAGGGTCTATGGAATTTTCCTGAAGGAGTTAACTGTCACAGTATCATTCTAGCTAAAACTGACCTGGAATTCACTATGTAGTCTCAGGCTGGCCTGGACTCAAACTAAGAGCGGTCCTACTCTGTCTCCCAAGTGCTGGGATTAAAGGTGTGCACCATCATGCTGGGCCTTGAAATTTTTTTACAATAAATTTTCTAGCAACTAACTCTTTCAATTTTTCTTCCCTTACCTGAGTGTCTATTTCCTTTTTACTTATGAAATACATTTCACTGATGCGGAATCTTCACTGACACCCTTTCTCTTTAGCATTTTTAGAATGGGCCACTTCATGGTGGCCATGGATTCAGACTAGAATCTTAAGCAGTCAGCTTAATCATCACTTCCCCATAGGAAATGAGCAGGATTTCTCTGGCAAGCTTCAGAATTTGTTTGTTATCTTTAGTTCCCAACCATATAATTGTAAGGCTTCTGAACACCGGTTTCCTATCCTTTTGTAATTCATTAAAATTCATGACTGTAGCTTTATGTTTTTGAACAAACTTTGAAATCTTTAAATGTTTTTCTTTACTTTTTCTTTTTTTCATCTTTATTGTCAATAATTAGATACAATGTATGAGCAAATCCTGGGGTGGTACCCCCGTTTCCCTCCTCTCTGTCCCCAAGCCACTAGGGGCTCTCCTTGGTGGGCATACTGGATCAGTCCATGGTTTAGGGGTTTATGAATTGCACAAGAGGTAGCCAGTTTTTTTTTCTCCTTTGTGTGTTGTTGCTGAGGGGGGCAATGTCTCTGGATATTCTCCCTCACCATGGCTCTTACAATCTTTCCGCCTCTTCTTCCACTCAGTTCCCTTAGTCATGGTGGGTGAGTTATAAATCTGCTTTATTGTTGAGAGCTTAAGTGTCTGGACTTCTGCTTTGGATTGTGTTGGGTATCGTTGGTGTCTGACTCCATTTGTTGAGACAGTGTCTCACTAATTTCCCCAGGCTGGCCTTGAACAAAATTGTAACAACTGAATAATGTGTACAGGATGTACATGAAATGAGACTGTCAGGATGTTAATAACTGTGGAAGCTGCGAGGTGAATGCATACAGACCCAGCATACTAGTGTGTTTTTTTGTATGTGTCTGAAATGTTTCATAATAAAATGCTTTTTAATAAAAAAAATAAGTGTGGTCCTTGATATATCTCAGGATATATCTCAGGACTCTACTCAGTACCTTAGAGATACTTGCTCATCCATGTTTATTGAGGGTTGATTCACAAAGCTAGGAAATGGAACCAATCTAAATGTCTCTCAACTGATGAATAAATAATAAAGATGTGGTACATTCATACAATGAAGTTTTATTCAGTGGAAAATAAAAATGAAATTATGACATTTGCAGGAAAATGAATGGATCTGTAAATAATTACACTAAGTAGGTTAACCCAGGCCCAGAAAGCCAAATGTCACAGTTCTCCTTCATATGTGGATCCTAACTACAAATGTTTAGATTTGTATGTGAGTTGGAGGAAAAGTCAGCAGTAGAGGACAATAAGCTAGAAAGGGGATATAAGAGAGGGAGGAGAGGGGAAGCTTCAGGAGAAGGTGTTGTATGTATGTATGTAAGTAGATGAACAGATTACTGAGGATGCAATAGCCTAAGAGGGGTCAGGGGAAGGGACTGAGTAAAGGAAGGGTGGGAAGAGGGTTATTAAAAATTTAAGATGTTAGGGCTGAAGAGATGGCTTAGCGGTTAAGGCATTTGTCTGCAATGCAGAAGGACCTGAGTTCGATTCCCCAGTGCCCATATAAAGCCAGATGCCTCAAGAGGGTGTATGTGTCTGGAGTTCCTGCTGTGCCTATTCTCTCTCTCTCTCTCTCTCTCTCTCTCTCTCTCTCTCTCTCTCTCTCTCTCTCTCTCTCTCTCATAAATAAATAAAATATATTTTTAAAAAATTTAAGATGTTATCAGAATGAGAAAAAAACTACAAAAGCAAGAAATGGCAAGAATAAATACACACATTTCAATAACATCAGTGTCCTCAATGCACCAACCAAAAGATGCCCACTTGCAGACTTGATTAAAAGGCAGAATCCTAGCTACAAATATTTAGATTTGTATGTGAGTTGGAGTAAAAGTCAGTAGGAGAGGTCATTGAGCTAGAAAGGGGCTATAAATTGGGGAGGAGAGATTTAAGGGGAGGGTTACTGTATATATGTGAGTAAATGAACAGATTACTGGGGTGCAGTGGACTAAGTGGGGTCAGGGGAAGGGACTGAGTAAAGAAAGGGTGGGGGAGGGTTAATCAAAATTCAAGAGGTTTAGAATAAACCATATGGAAACCTACTTCTTTGAATAACAGCATACCCAGAAGCCATAGATTGTTACTAGAAAAAATTCAGTGCCAGAGTTGGCATATCTTCCAGTGTGTTGCTGGCCAAGGAGGTTCCTGAGGCCACAAAATATTACAGGGGATTGCCAAGGCTCTTGATTGCCCAACAGAATGAGATGGTAAGACCATATTGCTGAAGACCACATATGCTTGGGCTGTAGGTCACTGAGAAATCAATCTGGAGCTGAGCTGGGAGACTCCACCCTGTTAAGCAGCTGACAGAAGGCTGGGAAAAGCTATGACTGCATGTAGCACTATGGGAGAGAGAAGTCATCAATGGTGGTAAACAGCAGTGGACCTTGCAAGCCTTAAGATTGGCCAGCTAAGGGTGATCTGGAGCTGGGGGTGGGGAAGATGGAGGTGGCAACATTGTTTCAAGTTGGACAAATTGACTATAGCCATATTTACACTGAGTTCCATCCAGACCAGGTCTTGTTCCTGACCTCAGCTTCTCTTTCTCAGCCCCTACAGTTGGCCTCGCTTTCTTCAGGGTTCTCGCCCGTGATCCAGGGCCAGCTGACCCAACTTGCTAGTGTTTCATGGAGAACTTCCCAAAAGTAGAGAAGATCAGAGAGGACACTTACGGAGTTGTGTACAAAGCCAGAAACAAGTTATGCTCAAGAAAACCCGGTTAGACACTGAGACTGAGAGAGTACCCAGTACTGCCAGCCAAAAGATCTCTTGGCTTCAGGAGCTCAGCCACCCTAATATTGTCAAGCTTCTAGATATCATCTAAACAGAAAACCAGCTCTGCCTGGTGTTTGAATTTCTGCATCAGGATCTCAAGAAGTTCATGGATTCCATTGCTCTCATGGGCATTACTCTTCCACTCACCAAGAGCTGCTTCAGGGCCTAGCATTCTGCCATCTGACCATGTCCTACAGGACCTTAAGCCCCATAATCTGCTTATCAATGCAAAGGAGTCCAACAAGCTGGCAGACTTTGGACTAACAAGAGCCTTTGCAGTCTCTGTTCCTACTTACACCTGTGAGGTAGTGATCTTGTGGTACCGAGCACCCGATACCCTTCTGGGCTGCAAATACTACTCCCCAGCTGTGAATATCTGGAGCCTGGGCTGCATATTTGCTAAAATGATAACTCCCAGGGCCCTATTCCCTGAAAATTCTGAGATTATCAATACTGCTTTAGTGGGCAAGTTGGCTGTGCCACCTCAGCACTGATCTTCTGTGAGATAGCTTGTGCTGAACTCTGGCTGGGGAATAGCCTTGAGGCCCCCAGGAACTTGCTTTTCCTACTAAATAAAGGTACCACACAAGGCGATTGAGACTTTAAATCAGGGTGAACTTATTGAGGGTTTTTTTTTCAAGGTAAGGTCTCTCTTAAATAAAATATTTAAAAAAAAAAAACAAAAAAAGAGGATGTTCTACATAGAGGTTTCTATGTTAAGGTATTATAACCCATGTGAGAGAATTACACACCATTATGCTTCTTAAGCCAACTAAGAGTCCTTGACCCAAAAGACTCTCGACCCAGAAAGGAGGTGGAAAGGGACTTAGAATGTTTCTCTTGAAATGACAGTGGAATGTTCAGCACTGGGACATCTCTATCACACTTCCCGAGGATCAGGGTCAATTGCGGAAGAGGTGGTGGGGAATAAAGCGAGGGTCCAGGCTGACCTGGTATTGCTCTGTAGTCTCAGGGTGGCCTTGAACTCACAGCAGCCCTCCTACCTCTGCCTCCTGAGTGCTTGGATTAAAGGCAGGCGCCTTCACGCCTGGCTTCAGTATATAATGTTTTTATCTCATTTCGGGTGGAAAAAGAACAGTCAAGTAAAGGTCTCTGCAAGCACTCGGGAGGCAGAGGCAGGAGGATCGCTGTGAGTTCGAGGTCAGCCTGAGCCACCGTGAGCACCTACCTCGAAAAATAATCTATCGTAAAATTAAGTAAAAACACACTTCTATCAGTTTAAAATAGATCAGCTTGTTAAGGTACCGGGAAACCCGGAGCCCAGGAACGCAGCAGGGTTGAAGCGGAGGTCCACCTGCACCGCAGGATCCGGAGCCGCCAGGAGAGGCCAGCTGAGCGCCGCAGGCGGCTGCGCGCATGCGTGCTGGGCCACGGCGGAGGAGACCGGAACCGCTGAGCCGGCCCGCGTTTCCGGACGGAACTGGACCGCGGAGGCCCACGCACGCGCGGAAAGCACTTCCGGCCCCGGCTGTTGGCGGCCATGCGGCGGAAGCGCTTCGCGGGGGCCGCGGCTCGGGCCCTGCGCGGAAGCTGCCCGGGCCAGGCCCGCTACCTCCTGTAAGCGGACGGGGACGGGGATGGGGATGGGGGGCGGGGG
>PVHP010000425.1:22433-78463 GCA_004024765.1 Zapus hudsonius | reverse complement strand
CATGAGTTCAAGGCCACCCTGAGATTACATAGTGAATGCCAGGTCAATCTGGGCTAGAGTGAGACCCTCAAAAAAAAAAAAAAAAAGTTCTAGGGGCTGGAGAGATGGCTCAGTGGTTAAGGCACTTGCCTGCAAAGCTTAATGGGCCAGGTCCAATTCCCCAGAACACTCATAAAGTCAGATGCACAAAGTGGCGCATGCATCTGGGGTTCATTTGCATTGGCTAGAGGCCCTGACATGCCCATATTCTCTGTCTCTCTGTATCTCTCTGCTTATAAATATATTTTAATCGTTAATGTTCTCATCACAAATGAATAATTTTAGTTAATAATTGTTAATTGGCCTAATCAACCCACAATGTATATCTATAAAAGGACACCTGAGTCAGCCATGGTGGTTAGATGTCCTGGCATGCCCTTTCTCTCAGTCTCTGCCTGTCTGTCTTCCCTATGCTTGTGAATAAGAAAATAAAATTAAAAACAAAACAAAAAAAAGCACACATGGACTGGGGAGATGGTTCAGTGGTCAAAGGCACTTGCTTATAATGAATGCTGGTCCAGGGTTCAATTCCCTAGTACCCACATAAAGCCAGATGCATAAAGTAGTTCACACATTTGGAGTTTGCAGTGGCAAGAGGTTCTGACATGCCTATCTTGTTCTCTCAAAAATACTCTTTAACTATAAAATAAATCAATGAGATCCATGAAGTATAATGCTTCCAAGCCCCTTTGCTGCTTGAAATTTCGAAGCTTAAATTTTTATTGATTAGGTTTAGCACACTGAGAGCAAATGGACTTCCATCACTTTGGAGCTTTTCACAACTTCTAGGTCATCAATGACAAAAAGCTGAGGAAGAACTCTACAGTGGGAATTCTTAGGAAACATGCCCTGTACTGATCACCAGAGATCAGCTGCCTCCACCTCAAACCTCACCTAGACAGTGAAGAAATACCTGCCAATTCCTGCTCCAACTCCAGTCAACTGGTGATGATTACTTGGAGCTCTGATTTTATTCAAAGAGACAGACAGGCTGAGAAAGGTATGTGGTCCCTCTTAAGGAAGTATGGTGTGAATTGAAGCACAGTGAACACTTATAGAGTTGTTTGATGCATAATCTAGTTTCAAAAGAACTAATGGGGGACAGGGGATGTAATTTTGATTATAGATTTTATTGGCTCTTTTTTGTTTGTTTTCAAGGTAGGTTCTCTAGCCCAGGCTGATCTGGAATTCACTATGTTGTTTCAGGGTGGTCTTGAACTCACAGCAGTCCTACCTCTGCCTCCTGAGTATTGTACTGGGATTAAAGGCTTGCACCACCATACCAGGATTTGTCTTCAACATTTTGTTTGGTTTTTGAGGTAGTCTCAGTCTAGCCCAGGCTGACCTGGAACTCACTCTATAGTTCCAGGCTGGTTTAGAACTCACATCAAACCTCCTACCTCTGCCTCCTGAGTGCTGGAATTAAAGTTATGTACCTGTACCACCACGCCTGGCTCATCAATATCAAAAGTTCTTGTATATTATGGAGTCTAAAGTGCTTACAAAATATCTAAATCCATACAATCAATGCACTAATATAAGGATGGAAATCAACATCCAAAACAAAGAGTATTTTCACCAAGTGATGTTTAATAATGCCTTTAACTTCATAATAAAACTTAATATGCTGGGTAGATTGCTCAGTGGTTAAAGGCACTTGACTGCAAAGTCTGACAGCCAGAGATTGATTCTACAGTACCCATGTTAAGCCAGATGCACAAAGTGGTACATGCATTGGGAGTTTGCAGCAGCAAGAAACCATGGCATGCCCACACATACACACACACACTCTCAGATAAAAAAATTTTTAAAGAAGTAACTATTTAGTTTCTAAAATGACAGAAAAGCATTCACAGTATTCAAAGGTTAACTTACTACACTAGCTGTAAGGGTGTTAAAGACAAGTAGGGATTTAAAAAATCATAATGAGGGCTGGAGAGATGGCTCAGCGGTTAAGGCACTTGCCTCCAGTGCCTAAGGCCCCCGGTTCAATTCCCTAGTACCCATATAAGCCAGACCCACAAGGTGGTGGCCCTGGTGCGCTCTCTCTCTCTCTGGTTGAAAATGAATAAAATATTTTTTAAAAATCATAATGAAAATACCTTCTCTATGTTATAAAATAGTAACATTTTCCCTGTTTCCAAGTGGTATGCTTTGAAACATACTGGGTTTATTTTTTTTTAAGCTGTGCTTGGTGGTTCATGCCTTTAATCTCAGCACAGTAGGAGGATCACCATGAGTTCGAGGCCAGCCTGGACCTACAGAGTAAGTTCCAGGTCAGCCTGGGCTGGAGTGAGACCCTGCCTTGAAAATAAAATTTTTTTTTAAGTTTTACAGTGTCTGACTAAAACTTCTGGTTACAAGAAATTCATATTTCAATCAGCCAATAAACTTGAGAGATCCAAGGGCCTCCACCCACAGTGGAGCCAGGTGCCAAGGAATAGCAGTTAAAACCTGGCCCAAGTGAGCAGCAGACAGTCAAGCTTTGGTCCAGAATTTGAAGTCAGTGACAGGGAACTCTCAGAGCCACTTTGTAAGCAGAGGAAAGGCAGGCACTATCGCCTGTGACTAGCTTAAGCAAAAGGAATAGAGAAAACTGCGCAGAGGACACAGAAGCAAGGAACACACGCCACTGACACTATAAAAAGGTGCTTATTATGTTTGTTGCATATAAAGAGTAAGGTATGTAGTCAGTTGGGAATCTTGCTAGGCATGGGGTCAGTGGCCCCACAGGGTGAAGTGATACAAAGGGCAGAGGTCCACAGGCCAGGACAGAGGTCATGGAAGAATCATGTCACTTGATTACAAAGAGGGAGGGTGGTGGCAGGGTGGCACACACCTTAGTCCCAGCACTTGAAAGGCAGAGGTAGTAGGATCACTGTGAGTTCCAGGCCAGCCTGGGACTACAGAGTTCCAGGTCAGCCTGGGTTAGAATGAGACCCTACCTTGGAAAACAAAGACTTAGCTGGGCATGGCGGTGCATGCCTGTAATTTCAGCTCTCAGGAGGTGGAGGATTTTGAGTTCAAGGTCAACCTGAGCTAACTATGGCTTAGAGAAATATGATAGTTTAAAACTAAAAGTAGGGGCTGGAGAGATGACTCAGTGGTTAAGTCACTTGCCTGCAAAGCCTAATGACCCAGGTTCAATTCCCCAGTAGCCACCCAAAGCCAGATGCACCAAGTGGCAATGCACCTGGAGTTCATTTGCACCTGAGGGCCTAGTGCACTCATCTCTGTCTCTTCTATCTCTCTGCTTGCAAAAAAAAAATTTTTTTAAAGTAATCTTTAGTAAAATTGTGCTATTCCATTCCCACTAGATATTAAACTCTGAGCACAGATGTGTAGTTACATATTAATTTATACCTCGAAAGACCTACTTTTGGGGGAGTAAAGAACAGTATTGAAGAAGACTAAGGAGAAAGCTAGCTTCTTTTAGGCAGTTTCAGTTAGAGACAGGAGCCCAAAGAGAACCAGAGGATGCCACCCTGCCTTGGCAGGAATGGAACTTGTGTCTGATCCAGTTTCACACACAATGGCTGCATGCACTCTACTGCCTTCACAATCTAGCACTGTACCTAGGTGGGCTGGCCTTTGGGGTCAACCCCCCTGAATCAGCAAACTCTAGATCTACCATGTGGGAATTTCCTCTAAACTCTGGGCCTGGTACCTGTGTCATTTTTCTAAACTTGGATTGCCATGGGATGTAATTCTCTTTACTACTCATTTCTCATCTGGATTTCCTTGTTTCTGCTTTAGTATTTTCCCTCTGCTATTCTTCCTTGAGCCATTACCACTTCCTCTCTTAACTTTCTTCCATGAGGAGGCTAAGGGTGGGTAATGTGCATTCTACGTGGGTGTATGTTTCTTCTAACTCTCCCCACATAAGCTCCCAGGTCCTATCTTCCATGTGCCTGTGGCTCTGCTCTAGCCTCTTCTTAGACTTCAATTTATCTTTTTCATTTGCAAGGAGAGAGAGAATGGACATGCTAGGGCCTCTAATCCATTGCAAACAAGCTGTAGATGCATACATCATTTAGTGCATCTGGCTTTTCATGGGTACTGGGGAATCGAACCCTGGCCCTTAGGCTTTGCAGGAAAGTGCCTTAACCACTGGACCATCTCTCTAGTTCCTCAATTTTTCTTAAATGAATCTCATGAACTATGCTGTGCCTTCCAAACGAGTATGTGCTTCCTATCTTTTGGTTCCAGCCTTTTCCTAAGACCTGTATCCCCTAAGTAAACCCCACAATTTGTGATTTCTCCCTAAATAAACTCGATAATTCATAATTTATCCTTCTTGAGCTTATTTCTATTGACTGTGAAAAATAATTGGAGTTCATAAGCTTGGAAGACCCCTCCTGAAGCCCTAATCCTGCAGTGTCATGTATACTAAGCTCTTAGTTATTAAGGGTAGGAAGGGAGAGGAAATAAGGAGAGCAAGACTAACAATGACAGGACAAAGGAGAAAATGGAAGAGAATCAGAAGGACAAAGAGGGACAAGGCAGCTCCAGCCCAAGGTAGAATGCACGACAAAGAGGTAAAAACCTAACTCACAGGGACTGCCAACCCCAGGCCAACCTGTGTTCTTTGGGAAAACCTATGAAACAAATAGAGGGAGACAGGAGAGAGTAGGAGCCTAGGAACAGGCTGGACACAGCTGGCTCACTAGTGAAATCCGGCATTATTAAATAAGGGAAGTATAAAAGTGAAGGGAGAGACTTGGGAGGGGATTGAGATCTGAAGCAGTCTTTGCACCTAAATTCTAGTGTATATAACCTACTGTGGCAGAGTGATGTAGTTACATAAAGGTGACCAAATGCCATTGAGGCAGGGAGAACAACAGGCACTGGCCAGAGGATACTCTATCCCAAAGTTTCTAGACTGGAGATAGAAAGAAAATGCCAACTCATTAATTATGTTTCCTTTTTGCAATAGGCTTCAACTGAATCATACACAGGCGTGTGTGTGTATGTGTGTTGCTGCAGATCTAATCCAGGGCCTTGCACATGATATACAAGCATTCTATGATTCAACTATATCCCCAGCCTCAACTAAATCTTATCAAAGAACTTTGGCCTAGAGTCCTACTGATCTCTTTGCATTTTTTAAAAAATATTTTATTTGCAAGTATAGAGACAGAGAATGGGTGCACCAGAGCCTCCAGCCACTGGAAACAAACTCCAGATGCATGTACCACTTTGTGCATCTGGCTTTACATGGATACTGAGGAATCCAACTCAGGTCATTAGATTTTGTAGGCAAGTGTCTTAACCACTGAGCCCTCTCTCCAGCCCATATTTTACTTTATTTTTATTTAAGAGAGGTACAAAACAAAAACAAACAAAAAGGCTGGGCGTGGTGGTACACGCCTTTAATCCCAGCACTCGGGAGGCAGAGGTAGGAGGATTGCCATGAGATCAAGGCCACTGTGAGACTACATAGTGAATTCCAGGTCAGCCTGGGCTAGAGCGAGACCCTACCTCAAAAAAACAAAATAAAAGAGAGGTACAGACAGATGGAGGGACGGAAAGAGAAAGAGTATGGACATGCCAGGGCCTCTTGCCACTGAAAACAAACTCCAGATCCATGCACCTCTTTGTGCAGCTGGCTTTATGTGGGTCCTGAGAAATTGGACCTGGGCCACTAGGCTTTGCCAGCAAGCATCTTTAATCACTGAGCCATCTCTCCAGCCTGAGTCACATAGATTTCTAGTATTTCCCAATTTTCAAAGTGTAAGGGACTGGAAAAGCTCAATGTTAGAGCATAGGTCCAGCATGTTGGAGGCCACAAGTTTGATCCTTTGTAACACAAAAACAAAGGTGTGGTGAGGCTACCTGTGTTCCAGTAAGTTCTAGGTACCAAGTGAATCTGTACATTTGAAAACCCTTAGGTAGTGCTGGGCAGGTAACAAAAGGTCTATTCTCTTCCCAGAAGGAACCAACTCTGTATCCAACTGTAAAACCCATACCTATAACCTATAATTGCTTAAACAGTTTAAATCATGAAGCAAGTCATGAAGCATGGACTTGAGAGTTGGTCTGGTATATGGTCAGCATCAAATTGTTGGAAAAGTTAACCATTAGGCCTTACCCCAGATAGTAGCACTCAGCCATCTGTAGTTAATGCTTCAGGTGATTTCAATACTTCAAGTTTGGCAACCACTGGCCAAGTACAGGAATCTTCTTCAGCATTCTCTGCCATTACTTCACTCAATCTTCCATCACTATGCCCCGCCCCTTCCATTAGTCCCTCACTTTCCAACCTTTATCCAATGAATCAGATTCACAAAAACAACCTACACAAAAAGATCTTCAAAAAGAACATAAAACTTTATTAAGAAGATATTTGACTGTCATCAGATATTGCCAAAGAAAGGGGTAAACAGACAGGGCGAGTTCATCTTCCCAGTGCTCCTGGAACCTCACACAGACAAGATGGCTGTAATCACAGCTGGCAACAAATGCTCAGTATAAATAAACTCATTAAGTAACATAATGTTCCCTTTCTACACAGAGAAGAACTGGGCATACACTTGTAAAAGCTTTGATACAGTTCAACAACTAGAAAACAAGACTGTATCTTTAGGAGTTATTTTTTTTATAATAGCAAAGCAGTTTAGTAGTTATATGTGATTTCATATGATATGAATTTTTAGAGTGGGAAATACAGAAAGGAACTTCCCGTTTTTCCCAATTAGCTAGTTTACTGTTGAGTCTTTCTTCTGTAAAGAGTTCTTAGAACAGTTCACTAACTACAACTGACATCAAGCATGCTTTTGTTTTCAAATCAAGACAGTGGGATCACCCCAGCTTTAGTTGATTCTCAAGGACCTGGGTTCAGAATGCACGTGGAAGAGGTTCCCCAAGAGCTGCTCATAGAGTGGTTTTCCTCGGAAGGACAGCTGATATTTTCAGATGCCTGGTTGGTTCCCCTGTGGTTCTTACTGCAGTCATGGCAGGAACAGAGGGAGCGTCAGGGAATTTGCTCAAATTGTCACTCCAGACAGCTCTCTGCACTGTTTGTGGAGAAAAGAGTAATGGTGTCCATTCAAAGCACAGCACCCTTACTGCACATATGTTGACATGGTTCTCTCTCTCTCTCTCTCTCTCTCTCGAGGGGCCAGGCCAGTGGCACTCAGATGCATGATTTGTCTCAGGTCCACAGAGGAGAAAAATGCTCATGGTTTAGAATTTGGTATATTCAGTGCCCCACCTAAGCCCATTTCTTGAGAAAATTTATCTTTCTTTTGGGAAGACAATTTACTACTAAGACCTATCACACTAACTATTACAGGCTAGAAAGGTGACTTCTAGACAGCTGCAGTTTGTACTCAGCCAGTGAGCTAACTGACAAAAGGAGTCTGTGGAGGGTTGCTCAAGGGTGGATTCAGGTTCTTGGGCACCATCACTCGCAAATCTCGTCAAGCTCTTTACAAAAATAAAATATCTTATCATAAATATTCAGAGCAGCTACAGGCATTAAAATCGGTATCCAAGTCAGAAGTCTGCCTTAATTGGTGAAAATATTTCGGCAAAAATTCCCAGGAGTACATAGTTTATAAATTAGTTTAAATGGAAAAAATATACATTTTGGATGGATAAACCACCACATTAGCAGATCATAAATAAGGTAATGATACTGAAAATAAGTTAACATACCCAGCTCTGCTTTCATTTTCTTACTTGCACTTTCATAACAGGTCTAACCAGGTTTGTGACTGTTCATTCATCACCGCCGCCTGCCCTCCTTTGCTCAATCTATTCTGTTTCCTCCACCAAGGGACAGAGGCACGCAACACAGGCAGACACCCCGATGTGCAAGTAGCTGCTGCACATCCTTCTTCAGAATACCAACCACATTACAAGCTATATACACTCATTGTTTCCCAGTGAGTATCAGTAGTTTGCGCAGGGAGCATAACTACTGTAATTTCTGGGAGAAAATGTGTCCTAACTCTCCCAAATTGTCTAAAACACACACTGGAATATGACAGATGTGCATGGCGATGATTCACTACATGAATCTCTGTTTTGGAAAGAAGTCAAGCTGTTAAAAGCAGTTTCCCAAACTATTGGTCATTAAAAATAAATCATTTGCCTTCTCTACATGTAAATTCATTTCACCTACAATCGCTGATACTGTGCAATAAACAGTGAAGCTTGAGTAGTGAGACATAATTGGCATGTGGGATTTAAAAGTTCTATTAACTACCTAGTTTGATCTGATTACAATGAGAAATGTCTAAGATGTAAAGCAATGAATGAGAAAAATGTTTACCCTCAGTCATCATTGACTACAAATCCACAATGTGATTTAAAAGGAAAACTGGAGAGCATGCAGGTGCTCTAACACATAGGGTTAGAAATAAAATACATCATTTGTTCTTTATTTACATCTGTAAACATACAAATATTAAGATTTACCGGATCTACCCTGTAGTGTAGCACTGCCTAATTCCCAAATATACATCATTTAAAAACCTTCAAGAAATAGTACAAATGTTCCAGGCTACTTTATTGAATAGTAATAAATATTGAGTTCTTGAGCTATTAAAACTAAAAGTACTGCTGATGATGTATACTAATACACCATTAATCCCATGGCTGGCTCTTTTTATTTTTTTATTTTTTTCAAGGTAGGGTCTTGTTCTAGCCCAGGCTGACCTGGAATTCACTAATGGAGTCTCGGGGAAGCCTCGAACTCATGGTGATCCTCCTACCACTGCTTCCCAAATGCTGGGATTAAAGGTTCGCACCATCATGCTAGACTTTGGCTCTTTTATTAAAGAATCAGTTGGGCTGGAGAGATGGCTCAGCGGTTAAGGCACTTGCCTCCAGTGCCTAAGGCCCCGGGTTCAATTCCCCAGGACACACATAAGCCAGACCCACAAGGTGGTGGCCCTGGTGCGTTCTCCCTCCCTCCCTCCCTCCCTCCCTCCCTCCCTCTCTCTCTCTCTCTCTCTCTCTGTCTCAAAATGAATAAATAAAATATTTTTTAAAAAGTCAGTCATGTTAGGAGAAGACTGATCCAGCAGACAGGTCAGCCCTAAAACCAAAGGTGTTCTCTTGGCAGAAAGTCAAAATTTATAGAATTTCCATATGAATCTAGTCAATTCATTTTCATATGACGTTTTTAGTCTAAAGTGGCATCTGGAATGAGACAACTACAGTGCTCCTGGGGGAAAGTTCTCTAGGCTTTGATCTGAGACTCCATGTGGCATTGTGTTTAGTGCTAAGTTACTGGCCTCCAAGGAATAAAAATTAAAGACATGAAGAGGCACAGAGCCAGTATTTGGGTTGGGAAAAGGGGCAAAGAATGTTCTAACATTTAACCTTGGGTATAATCAAGTACTAACTGTTCCTTACTAAAGTCTTAACCAGCTCCTGATTAGTTCTTCCCATTTAGGAATTAGACAGCATACAGTGATTATATACTGAAGAAAGAAAAATAATTGAAAATATATGAAGAAATAGAAACATGGAATTTGTCTCAAGGCCCTGAATCAAAAAAAAATTACAAAAAGATCTTTTGAAAATAATCACTATTTGAAAGTTCATTAATACACAGAAATCATCACCTTGTTTAAACTAAGTCATGTTAACTCACTAGTAAAATAGTAGACCAACAATTTTAAACAATTTCATAAATTACTTATCATTCCTTGTGTTAGTGCCATTCTCTCAACACTATACAAAAATAATGCTACAGGACTATCCACCTAACCTGTCTCCGTCTCTTGCAAAGTCCTGGACTCTGGAAAGAGTGGCTGTCAATCTTCACTGTAGATGTCCCCAGCAAAGGGCAGGTGCATGTGGCTACCAGTGACATTAGGCAGTCGAGATAGATCTGGCAGGCTCTGGATCCGAGACCTGAGTTCTTTGCGCACCATGGAAACTCTGGCTAGCTTGCGCTTGTATTCCTGTAACAAACCACATCTGTTAGCATTCCACTTCAAAGGGTACCTAGCTAACGTGCTACATAAAATCTATACTCAGTTAATGCCAAATAAAAGATTATCCCACCATGAATTTTAGTGAAGCCAGTCCAGAGGGATGCATATGATCAAAGAACATGCTGCCCATTATGAAACTATAATAAAATCCACTCCTTTGCATAATTAATATGTGCTAATAAAGAGTTTGGCCAGGCATAGTGGTACATGCCATTAATCCCTGCACTTCAGAGGTTAAGATAGGAGGATTTTCATGAGTTCAAAGCCAGCCTGGTGCTACAGAGTGAGTTTCAGGACAGCCTGGGCTAGAGTGACACTGTGCCTGAGAGAGGGGGCGAGTTTGGAGAGCTAGGAAGGTGGTTAAGTGGTTAAAGGTACTTGTCTCAAAGCCTGATGGTCCAAGTTCAGTTCTCAAGCTACCCCTGTATATGGCACAAGCATATGGCATTCATTTGCAGTGGTTTAAGTTGCTTGGTGTGCCCAAACACACATGCAAAAAAATTTTTTTTTAATAAAAAAGACAAGTTTGGAAAATATTCCTAGGTAGGGCTGGAGAGATGGCTTAATGGTTAAAAGCTCTTGTATACAAAGCCTGCCAGCCCAGGTTTGATGCCCCATTACCCACATAAAACCAGATGTGATGCATAGACTGGTATATGCACCTAGATTCATTTGCAGTGACAAGAGGCAATGACACACCCACATTCTCACATGGTCATAGAGGGCTTATACCTCAACATAATAAAGGCTATAAACTCAAAAAACAAAAACAAAAAGCCAGGTGTGTGTGGTGGCTCACACTTTTAGTCCAAAATGTAATATTTGAAAGCATGTAATTTTAAGGAGCTTGTCTGAACTTCAATTTTCTTATCTGAAAAATAGAAACAAAGCTGGGCATTGGTGGTGCACACCTTTAATCCTTTAAACCTTTAATTTGGGAGGCAAAGGTAGGAGGATTGTCCTGGGTTCAAGGCCACCCTGAGACTACATAGTGAACTCCAGGTCAGCCTGGACTAGAGCGAGACCCTACTTTGAAAAAACAAAAAACAAACAAAAAGACTATATACAAATGTCCTAAAGCCCAAATCATACTCAATGGGGAAAGACTCAAGGAGTTCCCACTAGAATCAGGAAAAAGACTGGGGTGTCCACTATCTTCAACATAGTACTTGAAGTTCTAGATGAAGCAGTAAGACAGGAGAAAGGCATTAAAAGGGATACAAATTGGAAAGAAAGAAGTCAAACTATCCCTTTTTGCAGATGACATGATCCTATACAAAACAGACCCAAAGGAAGTTCCTGAAAGTGATAAATTCCATCAGCAAAGTGGCAGGATAAAAAATTAACACACAAAAAATCAGTGATAATCAGTGAGACTTGTCCCATTTTCAATAACCTCAAAAAAAAATCAAATACCTTGGAATAACACTAACCAAGGATGTGAAACACTTGTATAATGGAAACATTAAAATGCTAAGAAGGAAACTGAGGAAAACCCTAACTTATGATATAGAGCCCAGATGAAACACTGAGGAAGTGACAAAATGAGCAAGAAACCTACATCCACAGCAAGTCAGATGATCTCTGAAAGGATAGTGGAGACAGACCCTGAGGATACCCAACACGACCTAAAGCAGAAAACCAGAGACTCTTTAAGACCTAAGCAGTAAAGCAGACTTAAAACCCATCCACCATGACTCATCGATCTGAGCAGAAGAGGGGGCGGAAAATTGTAAGAGCCATGGTGAAGCAGAATATCCAGAGGCATTGCCCTCCTCAGTAACAACACAGTAAGAAAAAAAAAAACAAAAACTGGTTACCTCTCATACAATCCACAATCCCCAAACCCATGGCCTGGTCCAGCAAACTCAATGATTAGGGCCTCCATCGGGTTGGGGACAAGGAAGAGGGAAACGGGGATACCATCACAAGTCTTACTCATGTATCTAATTATTGACAAATATTAATTAAAAAATTTTTAAAAGCTGGTGTGGTGACACACACCTTTAATCCCAGCACTCAAGAGACAGAGGTAGGAGGATTGCCATGAGTTCCAGGCCACCCTGAGACTACATAGTGAATTCCAGGTCAGCCTGAGTCAGATCAAGACCCTGTGACTAAGGTGCTTAACTGCAAAGCCAAATGACCTGAGTTCCATTCCCCAGTTCCCATGCAAAACCAGATACACAAAGTGGTACATGCATCTGGAGTCTGCAGAGGCTGGAGGTCCTGGTGTACCTGTTCTGTTTTTCTTCTTGCTGCTTGCAAATAAATAATTTTTAAAATATCTTATTTGAGAAATCAGCAGACAAAGAATGGCACACCAGGGCATCTAGCCACTGCAAAGGAACTCCAGTTGCCATCTTGTGCATTTGGTTTTACATGGGTACTAAGGAATTGAACCCAGATTGTAAGGCTTTGAGGGCAAGCATCTTAACCATTGAGCAATCTCTCCAACCCCAAAATACTTTTAAAAAAAAAAAAAGACAGGATGCCAGTATGGTATCTTAAACCTATAATCTTAGGTTGAGATAGGAGGATCACCATGAGTTAGAGGCCAGATGTACAAAGTGGTGGATGCATGCATCTGGAGTTTATTTGCAGTGGCAAGAGGCCCTGATGTGCCCATGCTTGCTCTCTCTCAAAAAATAATAATAATGCATTTACTTGGGACAAACAGAAAAAGGCACAGTATGGATGAACCAGGAACTCCTGCCACTATAAATGGAACTCCAAATGCATGCACCACTTTGTCATCTGGCTTTATATGGGTACTGGCGAAGCAAACCCAGGCTTTCAAGCTTTACACGTAGGCACCTTTAACTACTGAGCCATCTATCCAACTCCCTAAAATATATTCTTTTTAAAAGCCAGCCTCGCAATAGACACTTGTGGTCACTCAAAACTCATTAAAGCAGAAATGCATAGGTTGGGGACTACAGAGATGGCTCAGTGGTTAAAGGTGCTTGAATGCAAAAAACAAAACAAAACAAAACCACCCATGGGTCTGGCTTTAATTCCCTGGATCCATATAAAGCCAGATGTGTAGCACATTGACTGGATTTCCTTAGCAGTGATCAAACTCACTCTATTTGTCTGCCTTTCTCTCCCTCAAATAATAAAAAGAAAGCTAGAGGATGCAGAGCTCAACACTAAATCAGATTTTTAAACCAGGACCCTGCCAATGCACAAGGTACATGGAAGAGGGAATGGGAAGATTTTAAGAGCCACAGGGTGAAAAAAAAAAAAAAAAGAGCCACAGGGTGTGTAGGAATATCCCTGAGGCAAGGTTTCTTCTCTCCAAAGAGACAACTGAAGCCTACGTGAACCTTGACATGAGGGAATACCAATAACCCCACTGAGGAGGAACCTCAGTGGAATGTGGGTGAGGGAGAAGGGAGATAAAAGTATAACTTTAAAAAAAATTTAAGTTAAAAAAAATTTTTTTGAAAAGAGCAGAGATAGGAGAGACAAAAATAAAGCCAGACTGGGCTACAGTGTAAGTTCCAAGTCAGCCAGGGCTAAAATGAGACCTGGTCTTAAAGAACAAAAAAATGAAGGGAAGAAGGGATGTGAAAGGAAGGAAAAAGGAAAAAGAAATGAAGGGACAGAGGGAAAAAAGGAAGGAAGGGCGGTGAGAGGCCAACAAACAGCAGGAGAGGTACTTGCAGGCAGGCAGGGAATCAGAAAGGGAACTAAAAGATAATAGAAAAGGTATGAGCCAAGTACGGCAATATACATGTATGAAAATGTCATAATGAAATCTATCCTTTGGTATCTTAAGCATTTTCTCACTGCTGTGACAAACACATCACAAGAAACAGCTTAAGGGAGGAGGGTGGAGGGGATATAGCCCATCATGGGGTACACACGATGGCAAGAGCACTAAGGGTTGGGGGAAATACAGTCCATCATAATGGTCACACGCACTCTAGTCAGGAAGCAGAGTGAGGAAATCTTTTATTCAGTCTGGTTCCTAGCCATTTAGGGGACAGTGCCACCCACCTAAGCTAGAAACTCCCCCACAGACATGCACACAAGTTTGTCTCCTAGTTTAATCACATCCCATATCTGAACTGTTGCTACTACTCTCTGATCACAGTGTACTGCTCTGGCCTGGGATCCCACCTAACTACTTGAATTCACTACAGAGCCTCAGGATGACCTCAACTCACAGTGATCCTACCTCTGCTGGGACTAAAGGCGTGTGCCACCACACCCAGTTTCAAAGCAGAAATTCTAATAGTCTAAATGGTTATACACAAATATATGCTACATTTCTTCACAAATATACTTCATAAGCAAGAAAACAGGTTGTTTTTTGAAGTGGGGTCTCACTCTAGCCTAGGATGACCTGGAATTCACTATGTAGGTCTCAGGGGAGCCTCAAACTCAGGATAACCCTACCTCTGCCTCCCCAGTACTGGGATTAAAGGTGTACAGCACCACGCCCAGCGAGAAACTGGTTTAGCTATGTATTTCTTAAATTGTTTTTGGAGAGAGTTAGGGGTGTACTTCAGTGATAAAATACTTGCCTAGCATGTTCAAAGCCCTAGGTTTGAGCTCCAGAATTGGGTAGAAAAATATCTGAGGATGTAAAATGAGGAATTTGCCAGTGTCTTTGTGTCTCCATACCTCCCTCTTCCTGCAACCTCTGGTGTCTCTTCAACTGCAAATAAAGAAAACCAAATTGGCATCTTTTGCCTATAAATTCCACTCTCTTCCACCTTAACCTTATTTTGTTCCATCACCAGCCAGTTTCAAGACTGACCCACAAACTCTGGAATGTGTGCCTTGGTTACTGTGCACATGTGAAAGTGGGAAGAATTACCATCACTGGACAGAGGCAACAGTTTGATATCTTGGTACAAAATCCTCCAGGTTTTTATGTTTACATGTATATGTAATCTTTTTTTAATATTTTATTTGAGAGAGAGACAGAGAGAATGGGCACACCAAGGCCTCCAGCCACTGCAAATGAACTCCAGACACATGCTCCCTTTTGTGTATCTGGCTTTACATGGGCACTGGGGAATCAAACTCAGGTCCTCTGCATTGCAGGCAAACGCCTTAACTGCTAAGCCATCTCTTCAGCCCAATCTTTTTTTTTTTTTTTTTTTCCGAGGCAGGGTGTCGTTCTAGTCCAGGCTGACCTGGAATTCACTATGTAGTCTCAGGGTGGCCTTGAACTCATGGTGATCCTCCTACCTCTGCCTCCTGAGTGCTGGGATTAAAGGCATGCACCACCACGCCCGACTGTAATCTTTTTTTTTTTAAATCAGTGAAATCACCCTGTACCTACTACTTATAACTAGCTTATTTCATGTAGTATTAAATCACTATCTCTTCTTGTAAAGTTCATGTGTGTATATGATGCTAACTTGTAATCACTATTTGTCAAACTTTAGTTAGGTAAGTGCCATTCTCTACTCTGCATCATTACCAAGAACCACCTATATAGTATCATTTACTTAACATGTCTAAGTCACCTTGCTTAACAAATCTTCATTCTAAGAAATACCTTTGTTAACTGGGTTTCTTGTGTATGTGTAAGGGGGTGGGGAGAACACAGTGAAATGAACTGTGGTCTTTTCATCTGTTGATAGGCTATTTTGCATCTTCCCAGTCAGTTTCCTCATTCACCAAGGCCTACATTTTTGCATTTCTATCCATACTTGACAAACTTACCCCTTACTGGCCAGTCTTGTGTAAGCCTCAAGTTAGAGTTCTGTTCCAGCTTCATAGGAAGGCTCACTCCTATGGTTCAACCTAGGCTCTTTCATCAACCTTTTACCACCATTTCTTTCACTTTCTCTAGAAACTTTCTGCCCCACCACCCTCATTCCAAGCTCCCACCTCCAATGAGTCTGTCATCTCAAGGGCAGAAGGCTTCCTTATCCTGCCATACTTCAAGTGAATCAGTGTTGAGAAAGAAAGAGCAAAGGAGTTCCTAGCATGCTGGAGCGCCTGGGCCCATCCCTAGTACCAAAGGAATAAAGAAAAAAATCCTTCTGATTAGCCTATTATGCACTGCTTGACAGAGCTACCTTAAAACTCCAACTGCCATTAGAAATACTTGTTTCTGGCTAGGTGTGGTGGCACATGGCTTTAATCCCAGCAGAGGTAGAATTGGATTGCCATGAGTTCAAGGCCACCCTGAGCTACAAGAAAGACCCTACCTCAAAAACCAAAAAAGACTTTTTAGAAATGAATACTTAGCACTTAATATCCAAAACTTAACCTATTCTAACCTCAAGATGACTCCGTTATATATGCTATTGCATATATTTTAACATAATTTTCAACGTTACTAAAAGTGCATTTTCCAGCTCCATATCCTAACTAGAGGGAGGTGCCCCCCCACCACCAGCAGCAGTGCTCCTCTGTGGCCTCAGGCCAGAGATTCCAAAATCCCCTATCCATCAGTTGTTCCCTTTATAAGGCCAACACATCTGTGATGCTTAAGTGTGTTGGCATCTTCAAGTGATGCAATGCTAGATAACTGTGATTATCATTCTGGAATGGGACAGCTCTGTTCTGCAACAAGAGCAGCTAGACGAATGAATTCTACCAGGCAAGGCATCTGGAACACACCTTTGATCCCAGCACTTGGGAGAGAGTGCAGAGATAGAATCACTCTGAGTTTGTGCCCAGTTTGGGACTAGACTGAATTTCAGATCAGCCTGCGCTAGAGCGAGACCCTACCTAGAAAAAACAAAAAATAAGTGAAATAAAAAATAAATTCCCATGTATGGTAGTGTACCCCTGTATTCCCAGCATCAAGAAAGAGAAGGGGGAAATAAAAAAGAGAAGGGGAAGATTACCACAAATTTGAGGCCAACCTAATATATAGTACCAGGCCAGCATGTGTTGCAAAGTGAGGCCCTGTCTCACAAGTGTGGTGGAGCTTGAGGTCAGGAGGATTGCCATGCAGACTAGGCCAGAGTGAAACCCTGACTCAAAAACAAAAGAAAAAAAAATTTTAAATGCTTCCCAAATTAGAGCTCTCATCTATTTTAGGGCTGCAATTGTTATGAATTCAGATGATTACATGGCTGTGATTCTCTTAAGGGTACTTTCCTCATTCTCCAAATACTTTCCTCATTCACAGAGAACTATGACAGAGTGTTATAAAAATTTTAGTTCAAGTCATCGAGAAAAACCATGTGCCATTCAGAGAAGATTGGAGAACTCAAAGATTTATTATGTTTGGGCTGGTGTGAGTTAATACTGCAAGTGCCCCCAACATTGCATTCCTAAGCCTTTTATAGGCTCTTTGGAAGGCAGCATGACATCACCTTGGGTCTTTCACATTATTGGTGTGCAAGTTTCTAAGTTTACATGAGTATAGTCATGAAATTCTTTATTAAGTGTGTTACAACAGGAAAAATAAGCTGTTAGCTCAGTCCAGGTTTTACCCATGGCCTGGTTTTACAAGATATTTGACTGACTCTGGTCATGATGTAGTTGGCTGGGTTATAAGATTTGGGCTTCACTGGAGAGATGGCTTAGTAGTTAAGGCACTTGCCTGCAAAGCCTAAGGACCTGGATTCAATTCCCCAGTATCCACGGAAAGCCAGTTGTGCAAAAGCACCTGCGTCTGGAGTTTGTTCACAGCCTCTGAAGGCCCTGGCCTGGCAACCCATTCTCTCTTCTCTGCTTGAAAATAAATTTAAAAAATATATATATGGGGGGGGGGAACTTCAAGGTATTTTATTCTCAGTATACATTCTTTCCAGCTTAGAACCTGAGTTTACAAACCATGCTTGCCTACAGAGCCTAATGACCTAGGTTCAATTCCCCCACTACACATGTAAGGCCAGATGCAAAGTGGTACATGCATCTGGAGCTCCCTAACAGTGTCTAGAGGCCCTAGTGCACCTATTCATTCTCTCTCTCCTTGCAAATAAATACAGCTAGGTGTGATGGTACAAGCCTATGATCCCAACACTAGAGGCTAAGGCCTGATAGTGAGTCTGAGGCCAGTCAGGATTGGCAAGACTGTCCCCCCCCAAAAAAAAAAAATAATAATTTTAAAGCCAGGAGTGGTGGTGCATGCCTTTAATCTCAGCACTGGGGAGGCAGAGGTAGAAGGTTTGAGGCCAGCCTGAGACTACAAAGTGAATTTCAGGTCAGCCTGGGCTAATGTGAGACACTATTTTAAAAAACAAAAACTATGTGAAGAATTTTAACTGCATCCACTTGAAGATCTTCAGCAGATGAAGCCCCAGTGACACCCCCCCCCCCACTTCCTGAGACACTGCCCCTGAAGCAGGACTGTGCCAAATGGGGGTGAGGATGGGAATCCTAATTCCTATATACTAGTTTGTGACTTTTGTTACAAGTATGTTCAAATAGGCCAGAAAGCTGTGAAAGCCAGGCTGTCCCTTCCCTCTCTTTGTGATAGCCATCCCTGAGGTTCAAGTACAGCAATACGATTAGCAACACCCAATATAAAGGTTCAGTACAGTGGCATCTTAGCATAATTGTAGACGACTTTCCCTCCAATAAAGTTTCTTATAGATGGAGAACACGTGTATGGTTTCTCCAGTGCATCTATTTCCTTGGAATTCCAGAAGATCTCTACAAACCCAGCCAATTTAATCTCTCTGTAAACCTCAACATACAGATTAGTCTGAAATCTGTTTCAGCTCTGCTGGAACTAAAGAGAACTCATCTAACACACTTGGACTACATTATTTTCCATTTGCTTTCTAAATAGTAGTCATGTTGCAAGCCCTCCATTTAATTTTCACAGTAGACTATTATTAGCCATGTGTTAGAAACTAAGCCAACACTAATCAAGAATCTGCTGGGGACTCAATCAGCGCATGGCTTGACTGGTCTCCACACTCTCAAACTCCCTGACCCACAGACTTGACCCAAAGCTAACAAGAGAATATTAAAGGTTCAACCCTAAACAGAGTGGCTGTCTTCATTTGAATTTCTCTTCTCATTTTTCCTTTTAATGTTCATTTTAGCTAAGTATTTCAGAATTAAAAAGATCAGGTTCTAGGGTCAGAAGAAAAATACTGAAGATAAAACTAGTCATATTCAAAGGTTGTATGGAGATAGTCTTCAGAATGGATGGTCTCTACAATGGTGGTAATATTAACAGTCCTTATTTCCTGCACTGTAGCCCTTTGGTGGTTTTGTTCTTTGGCATGTATTTCATCCTATTCTTCACCTCAGTTAACAGACAAGTCTTTCTTCAGCCTTTGCCCTAAATATAACTAAGCAGCGAAGATCTTGTTTTTAAAATATATAGGGCCGCAGAGAGCTCAGAGGTTAAGGTGCTTGCCTACAAAGACTAACAACCTGAGTTCATTTCCCCAGTACCCACATAAAGCCAGATACTCAAGGTGATACATCTATCTGGAGTTTGTTTGCGGTGGCTGGAGGCCATGGTGTGCCCTTTCTCTCTCTTGCTTGCACATAAATGAAAATATTTTTAAAATATTTATTCATTTGAGACAGAGAGCAGGTATGGGCACACCAGGGCGTTTTGCCACTTTAACTCCAAATGCATACACCACTTTGTGCATCTGGCTTTACATGGGTGCTGGGGACTCAAACCCAGGACATTAGGCTTTGCCAGTGCCTTTAACTGCTGAGTCATCTCTCTAGCCCAGATTTTCATTTTTTAAATCCACCATAATTTTGCGTGTCCTGGATCTGAGACTCTTTGCTGGGACAGAAAAGTTTCTTGAAGCATTAGGCAAGATAAACAAGGCCAAGAAGTCCAAGGCATCAGAGTGTGTGGAGACTAGTCAAGACACATGCTGTCTACAGGGAGAGTGCAAAGCAAGAACTAGGTGGCAGGTTGTTTCTTGCCTACACCTTCAAGAAAACAACACTCAAACTTAGCTTGTTCTCCAAGCCTGGAACTGATGACTTTTAAAATTATAAATGTGTCAAATATCTTCATTTCTTTCAGGTTATCTTACACTTCTTGGCTGGAGTTACTTCTTTAATCAGAAAGCTTTTTTTTTTTTGGTTTTGTTTTTTGAGGTAGGGTCTCACTCTAGCTCAGGCTGACCTGGAATTCACTGGAGTCTCAGGCTGGCCTCAAACTCACTTCGATTCTCCTACCTCTGCCTCTGGGATTAAAGGCGTGCGCCACCACACCCAGCTGAGAAAGCATTTTTAAAGTGGGAATACATTTGGTGCAAATGAATGCTGTCTTTCTTACTTCCTCTCATGTCTGGATTACAATCATTCACTTAACAATTCTATTACTGCAAAGTTTCATTAGCTTTCTAAATTAAGCAACTACATTTGCCACATGTTTTCTGGGTGTAATCCCTGTATCATCCTATCAGGCAGGGTCTTCTACTAGACATGTGTTACGTGATGAAACTAAATCACAATTACTCATTCAAAATCTTCACCCAAAGTCAAGACAGGAGAAAAAGGAGCCTCAAACTTAGACAACCTGGATCAGTCTTCACACTTAACTATTATGCCAACCTGATTCTCATATTTTAGATTTGGAGGATGAGTATTCTGAAGCAGTATGTTAGCCAACTGAAAGTTCCCTAAACCACCTAAAGAATCATCCCAATGAAAGGATTCTCAGTCATGGCCCTGAAACTCAACTCCAGTGAGAAAACTGTGACTTGTACCAATATGTCTGTTATTGAACATGTCTGGTTTTCTCAGCAGTGGAGGGCAGTTGTTTTTGAATGACTAGTATATGGGCCTTTGGATTTTTTTTAAACTACAGTAGTGGGCTGGGGAGCATAGTTCAATTCTCAGAACCAATGTAAATGCTAGGCAAAAAAATAAAAGTGCTTGTAATTCCAGTTCTGGGGAGGCAGAAACAGGTGGACCACCAGGGCTTGATGGCCACCAAGTATAGTGCATTTGGTGAGCTTTAGGCCAATGAGACCATGTTTTAAAAAAGTGTTCCAGAGAACATCACCCACCTGAGGTTGTCCTCTAGCCTCTGTAAGCACACATGAACACACGAGAGCAAGAGAGAGAACGAGAGAGAGAGCGAGAGAGAGAGGAGAGACAGGAAAGAGAACACTACAGTAGCAACAGAGAGAAGATACTGTGGAAAAGAACAAAGAGCTAGCTAGTGTCCAACGTTGCAGAAAAGCTGAACTGACAATTTTTGATCTTGAAGCCAGTAGGCAGCACACAATACTTGCTATTTCTCTATTAACTTAGCAACTTTCAAATCAAGCAGCAGCAGGGCATGGTGGATCCTATCTTCAATCTCAGCACTTGGAAGGCAGAGATAGAATTGCTGTGAGTTCTAGGCAAGCCTGGGACTACAGTTTCAGGTTAGCCTGGGCTAGAGTGAAACCCTACCTCAAAAAAAGCAAAGTAACAATAATAAAAATAATAATTCAAGAAAGAATTTAAAATAACCCAGAACAGCCGGGCATGGTAGCGCACACCTTTAATCCCAACACTCAGGAGGCAGAGGTAGGAGGATCACCATGAGTTCAAGGCCACCCTGAGACTACGTAGTGAATTTCAGATAAGCCTGGGCTAGAGTGAGACCCTACCTCGAAAAACCAGACAACAACAACAAAAAATAAACAAACAAACAAAAAAACAGAACAAGGTTTCTACATGTACTGGTGCTTTTTTCAAGGTAGGGTCTCACTGTAGTGCAGGCTAACCTGAACTCTCACACCAATTCTACCTCTGCCTCCAGAGTTCTGGCATTAAAGGTGTGCCACTACCATGCACAGCTGTATTTTCTAGTTACAAAAGAATCACACCATCTCAGAGTTAAATGTCAATCTCATCTTGTATTCTCCAGACTAGAAGGCCATGCAACATAGAATTTTTAACAAAAATCAGAGGTTCTGGCTCATGTTCACAGAAGTGTGGTCCATGCTACAGCCCTGCTAAGATCATAAACAGATACATGGAAGCTACAAGAGCATAATTTTATTAGCAATATCACTCCAAATCACTACAACACCTTTCCTTGAACACTTACCATCATCTCTAAGAGCTGATGGTTATGTACTGATTGCAGGTAGGCAAACTTTGGACCCCACTTGTCTCTGTCAATCTCTTGATCGTGTCTAGCAACCATACTACTCTTCTCTTTCAAGGAATTTCAGGACAAGACACCAATCAGTGTGCACACTGAGTGACTGCCTAGCACACACAGGACCTTAGGTTCAATCTCTAGCACTGCATGTTTATTCTCATAACAGGTTTGTAATCCCAACCCTCAGGTAGGAGTTCCAGCTCAGTCTAGGGGAGGGAGAGAATGGGTGCTACTGCAAATGAACTTGGCACATGTGCCACTACATACATCTGGCTTTAAGTGGGCCTGGGAAATTTAACCTGGGTCTTCAGGCTTTGTAAGCAAGTGCCTTTAATAGCTGAACCATTGCTCCAGCCCCACCCCTTTCAATATTTATCTTTAAAAACTTTTAAAATGTCACCAAGCACAGAATTCCAGGTGTGTGGGTTTAAACTTTTCACCAGCTTTTCTGGAACAGCATCATTCTTGGCTGGGTTTGCTTCTTGCCACCTTCTTGCAGGCCTAAGTACTGAAATTCACCAATTCTTATTTACACTTAGCCACTATGACTTCAAATACCACTTCTGCCTCCATTCGCTCTTCTTCTGGTAGTTCAAACACATGTATGTTATACCTTCCAAATCTAACCCAACACTAGGCTGGTATTTGTGGGCTTTGTGTTCTTCCTTTTTTCCACTCTGAATTTGAGTTTGGAAAGTGTCCACTGACAGATTATCCTCAAGTTCACCAATTTCTGTCTTGGCAGTCCTACTGAAAGATGGGCAAAGGACTCTTCTCTTGTGAACTTTAATTTCTAGCATGAACTAAGTTTGAGCATTTTCATCTATTAACTTACATTAACTATCCAATCTTGTTTGGTGTCTACCACTTGGATCCCCCCAAAACTTAACATATTTTGTTATATGCTCAATACTCATATAACCAAGATATCCTTGGGAACGAAGACAATTAAAACATTTACTGTAGTACAATGAATGTTATCAGAAGATACCATCTAGCAGCTTCTGTATGTCATTTGTGTGTGACTTGTCTGAATTTGGAGAAGTACTAATTGGGCTGGGAAGATGGCTCAGCAGCTAAAGGTGCTTGCTTGTAAACATTATTGTTCCTGACTCCCAAGAACAATATTTTGTGTTGGAATACAACTCACAGAAATGCCAAGAACAGAACAGGCCTTGCTTTAGAACAACAAAATAATGTTAAAAATAACGTTCTCCATACCATGACCTAAATGTGACAAAATCTGAGGGATGCTTTGCAAAAAACTGACAGTTAAGACTCAATTTTTTTCTGAGATTAGTTTAGTATGACAGGAGGCTCTCCTTAAATGTATGTGTGTATCTGTATATTACAAAAACCACTTTACCATTTTAAAGATACGGCTATATATGTGCATACATAACACACACATACACAGCTACATGTCATCATTCAAAACAAAGGAATAAAATATATCAAAATTTTAATGGCTCTTCTCAGTGGCTGTTGTGGACTTGTGAGTAGGTCTTTTTTTTTTTTTTTTTTAAGGTAGGGTCAACACTCTAGCTCAGGCTGACCTTGGAATTTACTCTGTAGTCCATGGCCCTAGCCTTGAACGTAGTGATGATCCTCCTACCTCTGCCTCCCAAGGCTGAGATCAAAGGTGTGTGCCACCATGCCTGGCAAGTTTTTCTATTTTTCATCAAAAAGGATTTTAAGAGCCAGGTATGGTAGTTCCTGCCTTTAATCTAGACCTAGAAGGCTGAGGGGGAAAGATTACATGAATTCCAAGCTAGGCTGGGGTACATATGGAGTTCCAGTTAAGCCTGTGTTCCTCCCTCAAAAAAAAAAAAAAAAAAATGGAGTTTTAGGTATGTATTGGATTTGATGAAAAAAACCTTCAAAGTCAAGAAAACCCTTAACTTCTTTTTGTGTGTTCTTTAGTATTTTTTAATTATTTGCAAGCAGTGAAACAGAGAGAGAGAAGGAGGAAGGTAGGAAGGACCAGCATGCCAGGACCTCCAGCCACTACAAACACCACCTTGTGCATCTGACTTTCCATGGGTACTGGGGAACAGTACATGGGTCACTGACTTTGCAAGCAAGCACCTTAACTGCTATACCATCTCTAGCCAAAAAACTCTTAACACCTGTAAACCATTTTAACAAATTAGTTAAGCCACAGTACTAAGGAATACTCAGCTGTAAGAATAAGGGGGAAAAGGCGGCTGGAGAGATGGCTCAGTAGCTAGACACTTGCTTAGAAACCCTGGTGGCTCAGGGTTCAAATCATCAGTTTAATGGTATTTTCAAATTTTCCTTAAGTAGATGCATTACCATGCCTATGGCTCCATGTTCTCATTCACAGCACTGCACCTTCTTTCTGCAGTGTGGTGCAGTGAAAGTTCAACGGTAGTGTTAATGCTGAATATTACGTGATTGATTTTAGTTTCATGTCCTCTGCAACAGAGTATCAGATTAGCTACACCGGCACTGGTAATATGCTACATATGAATTTCCTTTATGTAGTATCATTCAAGAAATCTCCAAATCCAGAGATCTCAAAACTAAGGGAGGCCTGGTGGTACAAATCTGTAGTCCCACCACTCAGGAGACTGATAGAGGAACATTATGAGATTTAGGCCAGCCTAGGTTTACATCTATCTTTACATAATACATACAACATATTTACAATGCATCTTTAATACAGTTATATAACATGAATATATTTGGTTTCTTATACTTTTATTATAGCTTAGTTTACTCTTTTCTATAATTTCTGGAAGAAAAAAGCTACAGCTCAGCATCTTAAAAATAGACAAGGGTTAGGGCTGGAGAGATGGCTCAGGGGTTAAGGCACTTGCCTCCAGTGCCTAAGGCCCTGGGTTCAATTCCCCAGGACCCACATAAGCCAGACCCACAAGGTGGTGGCCCTGGTGAGTGCGCTCTCTCTCTCTCTCTCTCTCTCTCTCTCTCTCTCTCTCTCTCTCTGTATTTCTCTGCTTGAAAATGAAAAAAAAAATAGACAAGGGTTAGAGTTAGAAATGCAGACCAGGACTGCGGTGGCACATGCCTTTAATCCCAGCACTTGGGAGGTAGAAGTAGGAGGATAGCTGTGAGTTCCAGGCCAGCCTAAGACTACACAGTGAATCCATGTCAGCCTGGGCTATAGCAAGACCTTACATTGAAAAACAAACAAAAAACCCCCAAAGGGCTGAAGAGATGGCTCAGTGGTTAAAGACCCTTGCTTGCAAAGTCTGACAGCCTGGGTCTCATTCCCTAGTACCCATGTGAAACAGATGTGAAAAGTGGCACATGTAGGCTGAAGAAATGGTTTAGCAGTTAAGGCCTTTGCCTGCAAAGCCGAAGGACCTGAGTTCAAATCCCTAGTACCCATGTAAAGCCAGATGCACAAGGTGGTACATGTGTCTGGAGTTCATTTGCAGTGGCTGAAGGCCCTGGCATGCCCTACTTTCCTGCCCCCATAGCTGCCCCTTTCTCTCTCTCAAACAAACAAATAAACAAACATTTTAAAAGCATGCTAAATAACAATTCCTATTTTAGATAGGGACAATGAGGTGCAAAGAGTGATGTTGCTTTGCCCAACATCACTAGGTACTAAACTGCAAAGCACACGCAATCGAACTCCAGTCCTCATGGTTATAAAGCTCAACTGCTCTCCAAGTGTTTGCTGACATATTCTTGTTTCTGGCCCAACCTTTTCAACATGTAAAAACATGTCTGCTATTTCCTTAACTTTATGTAGGAGAAACAAAGGAGGGCTGGGGCTGCAGCTCAGCTGGAACATTGCCAAGCATGCCCAGGGCCACAGAAAATCAAACATAGTGTCTCACACCTGTATTCCTAGGACTCAGAAGGTGGGGGCAGGAGGATCAGAAGTTCAAGGTCATCCTCAAGTGTAAGTATATACCTACCCAACATTACATATTATACATGCCGCTGTAAGGTAGAATAAAAACTGCAACCTTTACAAAATACTGAAGAAAGATTAGAGTGGGGACAAGTAAGAGAAAAGGTGAACATGAAGCAGCACTTCAGACACTCTAGACATGTAAGAATTGAAAACTTAAAAACTTGGAAGCAAATATAAAAAGGCAACTTCACTCAAGATGGAAGGAATCCAAGCATATACATATACAGTATATACATTCAATGGGACATTGTTCAGCCTTAAATAGAAATTTCTGAGCTGGGCCAAGTGACACATGTCTGTAACCCCAGCACTCAGGAGATAGAAGCAGCGGCCTCATAAGCTCAACATCAGCCTGGGCCACACAGTGAGACCCAGCGGGTTCACCTAAAGGTTCTATTGATAGGCTGGCTAGTCAAAAAAGATAAGCACTTCATGATACCTTGCATACATATGCAAGGCACTGACTCAGCACAGAGGGGGATATAATATTGAAATTTGTTGTGTTGTTTTTAAAACAGGAAGAGTAAGAAAACACACACCGTCCATCCAGAGTGTGTCCTACTAGCTACCTGCAGAACATTCTGAAATTTTGAGAGTAAAACATAAGTGCTAAATTTTTTTATTTTTCACCAGGCATGGTGGCGCAATTCCTCAATCCCAGCACTTGGGAGGTAGGAGGATCACTGTGACTTCAAGGTCATCCTGAGACTACATAGTGAATTTCCAGGTCAGGACTAGAGTGAGACCCTACCTCAAAAACAAACAAACGAACAACAAAAAAGAATTTATAAAACTACCACAAGTGGGGCGTGGTGGCTCATGCCTTTAATCCCAGCACTTGGGAGGCAGAGATAGGAGGATCACCATGAGTTCGAGGCCACCCTGAGACTACATAGTGAATTCCAGGTCAGCCTGGGCTAGAGTGAGACTCTACCTCGGAGGGGGGGAAAAAAAAAAAAACCCACAAATAGGACAGCTGGAGGGTGATTCAGAGCAATGTTTTTCCGTAGCAAAAGGTGGAAAGTAACATATATGCCTAACAGTAACATATAGTTGTCAATAGCAAGAAACAAAATAAGTAGCTGGTTAAAAAAATACTAATTAGATAAGACAGGTTAAAACTTAAGCAAGTAAAATGAGATGGTTAATCAAGCTAGTATAGTTTCCCAGCATTTAAACATAAAAAATAACATACAAAATAGTTATAATACAAATCCTGTCAAAAATTAAGGGGTAATGAAACTGTAGGTGGTACTTATGTCCCCACCAATGGGTGCCAAAATATGAGGAGCACATATTACTGCTGCCCTTTAAACCCCTCAGTGCTGGTGGGTATGGTGTTGCACAGTTGAAAGCAAAGAACCCAGGGGAAAGAAGCAAGAGGACCATGAATGCGAGGCTAGCCCCCTGCAGAGCAACACTTCACTGCTACCCCTGCTATGGTTCAGGGCTTTACTTCCCAACACACCATTTCTCTGATTAAGTCCTGCCCAGTCTCACTCTAGCCAATCCAACAACTGCAAATGGGTTTTCAAACCCTGCCATGTCACTGGTCCTTTCTCCCCTTGGGAATCTGGTAACCATCTGTTCAATGACATTCAAATATCCTTTACAATGCATTTCCAACCTACTTTTTTCTGTCATCTCACTCTAAGGAGGCTTTTGCTACAATAACAACAAACTGCCACTGTTGATCAGCTACTAAGAACTCCCCTCTGCAGGTAACTGCTTATCTAAACAGTTTCTCCCACCATCACAAGGTTAGAGGGTGTCATTCATCCCATGAGAATGAGAAGGCAGAACACACAGCCCATTTAACTATTTTCACTACAACTGTCCTCTCTTCATTTTGCTTAGCATTCATTTCCAGTCACCATGGCTCAAAATATTGTCATGTAAGTACAGCATGCTAAGTGATCCAACTCAAAATATTACTGTAATGCAACAATGAATTAAGATATTTTGAGAACAGGAGAGAAACCACATCCACATATTTCAATATACCGCTATAATTATTGTTTTGCTATTAATTCCTTACTGTGCCTAAGCTGTAAATTAAACTTGATCTATGTACATATAGAGAAAAACAGTATAATTACTGTAGTTTCAGGTATACTGGTTTCCTTAGAATGTATTTATCACAGATAAGGGGAGTAGCTGTGGTTTAAATGTAAAAAAAATGTCTCCCATAAGCTGGGCGTGGTGGCACACGCCTTTAATCCCAGCACTCGGGAGGCAGAGGTAGGAGGATTGCTGTGAGTTCAAGGCCACCCTGAGACTAGATAGTGAATTCCAGGTCAGCCTGGACTAGAGCAAGACCCTACCTTGAAAAACAAAAAAGTCTCCCATAGTATCATGTGTTTGTGATTAAGACTCATACTTTTGCTGAGAAGGACTGTCAATGGGGCCTTGCCAGTTAGCAAGCTCACCCTCTCTACTTCTTCCCTGCTGCTGTGGAGATGTGATACCACAATGAACCTTCCTCTCAAAACTGTAAAGATTGAAATAAACACTCCCTACTTAAGCTGTTCCTGGTCAGGTGTTTTGTCCCAGCAACCAGAAGGTAATTCCAGCAGTAGACAATTACAGATGACATAAAAGTTAGATAAGAGCTGGAGAGATGGCTCAGAGGTTCTGCATTTGCCTGCAAAGCAGAAGGACCCAAGTTCAATTCCCCAGTACCACATAAAGCCAGTTGCAAGGTGGTTATTACAGATGACATAAAAGTTAGATAAGAGCAGGAGAGATGGCTCAGAGGTTCTGCATTTGCCTGCAAAGCAGAAGGACCCAAGTTCAATTCCCCAGTACCACATAAAGCCAGTTGCACAGGTGGTGCATGTGTCTGGAGTACGTTTGCAGTGTCTGGAAGCCCTGGCATGCCCATTCTCTCTGTTCTGCTTTCCTCTTCCTCTCCTAAATAAATAAATAAGTAAAATATGTATTTTCTTAAAGGTAGATAAGCAGGGCTGGAGATTCAGCTCAGCGTAACAGCACTTGCCGAGCATGTGCAAGACCCCAGGCTCCATCTTTAGCACCACCAAAAACAAATTAGTTAGCCAGTTATAACAGACATCATTTTTATCCAAAAGCTCAAGGAAGGCTTAAACCTGATCCTGACATTGTGGTTGGTTAAGATCAGCTCCAAAATTTGGCATCATGGCTGGTTAGCCTCGGGCCCCATTCAGAATTTGGGTCACAGGGTCACAGGATGGGCTTACCCCCTCTAACTCCTGAGGTGGGAGCTCTCAGTTCTTCCTCCTCCTCCTCTTAATCTAATAAAG
This sequence comes from Zapus hudsonius, assembly GCA_004024765.1. NCBI lineage: Eukaryota > Metazoa > Chordata > Mammalia > Rodentia > Dipodidae > Zapus > Zapus hudsonius. The sequence goes on along the minus strand of PVHP010000425.1, from coordinate 49,258 downwards.
TCTCACTAAAGCTTTAAAAAATAAAGAAAAACCTTTATTCTATAGAAGCAAAAGATGAAGCTATGAAACAGCATAAGATGTGCATTTGAGGACCCAAGTTACAGGGGTCACAAGGTACAGTAGCACTATTCTAAAAACAGATGTCCTATGCTATGTCCATCTACCTAGAAAACCAAAGCATTTTTCTATAGAGAAAATGGCATAGGAAAGATGATCTATAGATAACATTTGATAACCACTAAGAAAGACTAAGACCTCCAAACTAATGAAAATCAGATTAGGAAAAAAATGTCAAGCTAATAACATGAGTCACCAAGGTCATTTTTAGAAACTTTACATAAGAAACAACCATATATTGTGTACTTCTAGGCCTTAAAACTACAAAACTAGCATGAGCAATAAAAATAGTTAAGATTACATGGTTCCTGAAAAAAAAAATGATTGATCATTAAAAAAACATATTTTCCAGACCTCAAAAATATATGTCATGAGGGAGGTGGGAAGGAATCATAAAGGTTTGTCTACAATTATGGAAACAATCAATAAAATTTTTTAAAAAATATTTAAGAAATTAATAACATTTTTCTTGCCACTACTGCCCTTAAACATTTATTATTTCATAAATGACCAGCATTAAGTTATTTAAAATATTAAGTATGAGCAGACTAGAAAGCAATTAAAATCAGGCCAGGCTTGGTGGCACAAGCCTTTAATCCCAGTCCTTGGGAGGTAGAGGTAGGAGGACCACTGTGAGTTCCAGGCCACCCTGAAACTACAATTGAATTCCAGGTCTGCCTGGGCTAGAGCAAAACCCTATCTGGAAAAACCAAAAAGAAAAAAGCAAGCAAGCAATAAAAAAATCAAATCTGTATAACTAATGCTAAGACATCAATTCAATCTGGGCCAGTTTTATTTATTTATTTAAAGGGCCTCAAGAGGCCCTGGCATACTCATACTCTCCGACTTCTAGAGCTTGGAACTATGACTTTATTTCTTCTTTAATAGCCAACAAATCATTACTTCCAATTTTCTACAAAACTGTATTCCATTAACTAAGAGATGTACTTTCTACAAAGATTAGCAAAACAGATCAATATGAGATAAGCACAAACTTTCTGAATGCGCATTTCTTATACCAATTGTATCATGAAAATTGAGCAATATGGGACAGAGAGATGGCTCAGGCATAAAGGCGGCTAGGGAGATGGTTCAGCTGTTACAGATGCTTGTTTGGAAAGTCTGCTGTCATAGATTCGATTCTCTAGTGCCTACATAAAGCCAGATTCACAAAGTGGTACACCCAGGCTGGAGAGATGGCTCAGTGGTTAAGGCACTTGCCTCCAGTGCCTAAGGCCCCAGGTTCACCCACATAAGCCAGACCCACAAGGTGGTGGCCCTGGTGCTCTCTCCCTTTCGCTCTCACTCTGTATCTCTCTGCTTGAAAATGAATAAAAGATTAAAAAAAAAAAAAAACCGAAGTAGTACACCCATCTCTCCCTCTCCCTCTTTCTATGCTTGCAAACAAGTATCTTTTTAAACTGAGCAATAGGCACATTATCTTACCAAATATGGAAGGATTTCTGATTCCTACCAGCCTCTCCAAAAATATCAAAATGAAAATGTAATTTTAAGACAATTGTGTAATCCCTCCACTCGGGAAGACAGTTTTCCACACCAACAAAGAATACACAGCAAAACCCTGTCTCAAAAAAAATCATTTGAGGGCCAGAGAGATGGCTCAGCGGTTAAGGCACTTGCCTCCAGTGCCTAAGGCCTCGAGTTCAATTCCCCAGGACCCACATAAGCCAGAACCACAAGGTGGTAGCCCTGGTACATATTCTCTCTCTCTCTCTCTCTCTCTCTCTCTCTCTCTCTCTCTCTCTCTCTCTCTCTCTGCTTGAAAATGAATAAAATTTTTAAAAAATCATTTGAAATGAGGGGATGTAGCTCAGATGACAAAAGGGGATTTTCTAGCACAAACGAAGCCTTGGATTCAATTTCCAGAACCACATACACCAGGCTTAATGGTGCATATGTGTAATCCTAGAACTTAGGAGGTAGAGGCAAGAGCATCATAAATTCAAGGTTATTATATATCTATATACATATACAGAGAAGAGGGAGGGAGGAGAGAGAGAGAGAGAGAGAGAGAGAGAGAGAGAGAGAGACACTCTGGAGGCCAGCCTGGGCTACAAGAGAACCTATCTTAACAAGAAGTCATTTTAATTCCCGAGTGTGTTCCAAGGTAAGTTCAACAAACAATAGTTCAAAAGGATTCTTCACTTCTGAATGGTAAGATAATTCCTACAGCAATAATGTAGCTTTTATAAGGATAAGCTGAATATATGAGTAATTTTTATTTTTTGTTGTTTGTTTTTGAGACAAAGTCTTGCTATGTAATCCAGGCTGGCCACAAACTCAGTCTTTTTGTTTCACCTCCATGCTTGGCAGAATAGTCTATTAAGCAATTATTGGCTTACTACACAAAGTTAGTAAATAGCCACTTCCGAAAGTGTAACTTTATGTTCCATTTTCAAAGAACAGCTAATGGCACATCAATACCCCAAAGCTCAAAGACTCATGACAACTGTAAACTGTGGTATCACAGCTAAGAGTGGAAATATAAATCTTCATCCCTCAGTCTCAACTTCAAAGTAATGTATAATTATCTCAAAACCATTATCACGTTCCCAACTAAAGAATTACTTAGTAGGGTATTTCTAAAAACAAAAAAACCCACAGTGAACTATTGAGGTGGTTTCTTCAAAATATAAAAACAAGTCATGCGGAACATTAAAATTCCCTGCAACAATTTACTTCAAGTCAGCGAAAGTGGAGGAATTTGAAAGAGTTGAAGAACTTAGTAGGGTTTTAGTTCTGCTGCAGTCATATACTTTTAAAGTAAAATAGGAAGCCAATGACTTCTGCAGTGAGGTGCTGATTCTGGAGGTAGATTCCCTGGTTCTAAGCACTTGCTAGTTCTGCGACCTTGGCAAACTAGTCCTCTCCCTGTGCTGTACTGCCAGGTCTAAAAGCGTAGAAATACATCCTGCTGTATAGGATTAAGTGAGGTGATTCTCTGAAGGGCCTTGAAGAGCACACCTGACACACAGGACATAATCAGCCTTGCAATGTATTGCTATCAATGATGAAATCTGACTGGAATGCACTGGGGAAGTACTGTTGCAGGAAGAGGTCCTGATCTCTCTTCTACACTTATATGTCAAACATAAATTCTACTTTTGAAATTAATAACTAATAGCCATCATCAAAAGTGAAACAGCAATATAAGTAGAATAGTAAGTTTCAGTTCTCTCTTTAGTTTTCAAAAACATGAGACAATACAGGCTTTGGAGTTTGATATTTATTTTTAACAGGAAGAATATGCTAATGGTGATGACATCGTTAGAAGAAGATACGCCCATGTCCAATATCTGCAATAGAAGCTTGACAGAAGTTAAAGAAACCATACCAAAAAACTGAAGTCAGAAATTACATGACATACTTACCCTTAATGCTGTGGACAGTGAAACAAGTAACAATATGAAGACCTATCATGAGATCCAAAACTGTTAAGTATCAAATTTATGTTCTAAGTAATTCCACCTATCTTTCAATATCGAGTGGGCAATGTCTTCAAGGACAGAGCAGAGTGCCATGACTGATTGCTAGTGTGAGCAGAGGAGCAAACTAATGAAGGACAGCACTGAATTACAAAGCAATCAGTGGGCTCTCTCACACAGCAATGGCCAGGCAGGTAAGCACTCCCCGGGGCCTCTGAACCAAGAATTAAGTAAGAAATAAAAGTAACTCCACAGAAGCAGTAGTAGGATACACCCACAAATTTACTATAAGCTGTCTATAAACAGAGACCCAAATTAAAACCTCTCTTGCATACAAAAATAAGAAATTAAGTAAGAACCAGTCAAATGAATGATTCTTTTAGATAAAACCAAACCCAGTTAATCTACTGCAGCAGCGGCTACTCTGTCCAAGTGTGAAGCTGCTCCTCTTATTGCCTCCTGAGCCCCTACACTTCCCATCAGCAGTACCAGCCAGTGTCATTTCAGAATGACTTTCAGAATGACCCTAGCAGATGTGAGAGCCCTGAGAGTGTGGGCATATGTATCAGAATCTGGGGTGAAACAAAGGAGTAATTTGAAGACTTAATGATAAACCTATAAGACTCCATGTACTCAGAACAGGGACAGAATAAATCCAAACACAATCTATTGCAGCTAAGACCAGAATTCATTCTAATCATTAATGTCCTCTTACCTTTGTTCTTGAAGATAAAAGTTTAATTTTGTAAAATTCTTACTACCATATGGAATTTCACATGAATAATTTTCAAATGTAAGCAATTTGGCTAATTCCAAATGTGTATGTATACTTAAGTAGTTGCCTTGGCTCTCAAGAAAAGGGCAACCTGTTGATTCAAGGAGAAACTTACCTGGGCCACTGCCTAAAAAGTTCCATGGTGCAAAATCCAAGATATGCCAGTTCATCAAGGTATATTAAAATTCCTATTCAAAATTAAATAAAAAATCACTAAAGAATGAAAAGGTTACGCACTTCCAATTTATGCTCTTTCTCTGCAAGGGCTTCCTTTTGACAGCGAAGAAAATCTGCTAACATTCGAGTGAGCTGCTTTCTATCATCTATCTCTGCCGCCAATCTGCCATTATAATCTGCCAGCAACATACAAGCATCCTCTACCATTTTAGAAAGCCTTTCTCCAGATTCTTTATCTAAGAAAAGCACAGGAGAACAACATTATTACACAATAAAAACAATGACATATGCTGCTCCCACATCCTGCCTCCCCCAAAAGTTCTCGATCCCATTTTCTTACCTGTTATTTTATCAAGTAGGGAAACTTCTTGGACTTCAACAGGCAAAGAAGCTATCCTCTGATGAACTGCTGCATCACCCGAGGCTGCATTTTCTAGATCCTGTAATGCTCTGACGAGGTCTAGAGTCTAAAAATATTACACAACTTCAGAACCAGAATAAAGCCTAAACAAATCCAAGACTTGGCAATTCTTTCATATTCCTAACCTTATTTACTGGCCTTAAGTTCCCAATATAAAATGCTTCGAGACAACTCTTTCTTCTTACGTATTAAGAAAAAGAAGCTATAACTGGGCGTGGTGGCACAAGCCTTTAATCCCAGCTCTCAGGAGGCAGAGGTAGGAGGATTGCCTTGAGTTCAAGGCCACCCTGAGACTACCTAGTGAATTCCAGGTCAGCCTGGGCTAGAGCGAGACCCTATCTCAAAAAAAAAAAGAAAAGGAAGCTATGCTATGTTAATTATCAATCATGTAAATGACAAGGTCCTGGAGCAAAAAAGAATTTAGGTCACAAGTTCGACCTAGAGAGTAAAGGCCTTATGTATAGCATAGTTATTACCTTACCACGGCTTATTATATTATTCTATTATCATTATAAAGATTTTTTACATATTAAATTGATACTAGGATTACAAACCACCATCCACTACAACATGGCAAAGTCAGATTTGATTATTTATTTCTAAATACTGGAACTAAAACATGAGAGGAATAGGTTCAAATATGCCCTCTTCGAGGCTGGAGAGCTCAGCAGTTAAGGTGCTTGCCTCCAGAGCCTAAGGACCCTGGTTTGATTCCCCAGGACCCACATAAGGCAGATACACAAAGTAGTGCATGCATCTGCAGTTCATTTGCAATGGTTATAGGCTCTGGTGTGCCCATTCTCTCTGTCTCTCTCTCATCTCTCTGCTTGCAAATAAATATTTTTTTAAATATATGTCCTCTTCAACTATGGTTTATTGAAACTAAAACATTCATTTACCTGATGGCTAATGTCAATACATTGCTTAGCCAGAAATGCAATTGCACTTTATCATTGGAATATTCATCTGTACTATTTTCATACAACTATAATTAGAAGGAAAGGGCAATTGGAAGTTTCATGATATTGTTTTCACAGTAGCTACAATCAGAAAAATTGGACAATTATTTGCTGTGATATCAGAGAGAAGTAACTAAATTTTCTTTTCACCAATCACCAAACCATCCTATCATTTATGTCTGTTTTCTGCCTGTGTGCACGCAAGCATGCCACATAGCACATTTGTAGAGATTAGAGGACATTGAGATGTCTGTGCTTTATCTTCTTTGAGGAGGGGTTTCTTGATGTTGTCTAACTGCCAGATGGCAACCACAGTCAGACTAACTGACCAAGTGAGCTTCAGATTCTCCCTCCTTCCATTTCAGCAGCACTTTGGATCACAGATGGCTATGCCTGGGTGAAGAACTGAAGGAATCCTAGTCTGCAGGCTTCAAGGCAAGCAGCATCTCCTCACCTCCTGAGATTTTATTGTTTTAGATAGACAGCTTTTATTTCTAAAAATATTTTTATTTATTTGCAATCAGAGAGAGAGAGAGAGAGAGAGAGAGAGAGAGAGAGAGAGAGAGAGAGAGAGAGAGAATGCACATATGGGGCCACAGTAAGTGAACTCCAGACACATGCGCCACCTTGTGCATTTGAGGAATTGAACCCAGTCCTTAGGCACTGGAGTCAAGTGCCTTAACCGCTGAGCCATCTCCCTAGCCCTGTTGTTTTAATTTCTAAAACTAGATCTAGAGACACTTGGAAATTATGTACTCAAATTATTCTTTGCATATATCAGATGGCACTGAGATGGGTATGAGGGGTACCTATAATCGCAGCTACTCAGGAGGCTAAAGCATTATTGCTTGGGCCCACAAATTCTGGACCAGCTTGAGCAATGTATCGAGACCCTTGTCTTTTTATTTTTAAAGTAATATATGTATATATACATACACACACACACATACACACACACACATACACACACACACACACATATATGGTTCTTGGGCTGGAGATAGGCCTCAGCAGTTAAATGTGCTTCCTGCATAAGCATGAGGGCCCTGAGTTCAAATCTGCAGATCACACGTAGAACAGCCAGGAAATGTCTCATGTGCCTGTCTGTAACCACCATCCCACAGAGGAGTGGAGACCTGAGATCTTTGGAGCACTGCAATCTCTGGAATCAGTAAAAGGAGACCAGGTAGAAGAGCAACATAGCTGGACACTTTACATTCCACTTGAGAAGCCATAGGCAAGCATATGGGAAGCTACAAAGGCACATATATGTGCATACACCACACACACACACACACACACACACACACACACACACACACACGCATGCACGCACACATACCACATTATACACATACACATGCACAGACAAACAAAAAAAAATTCCATTAAGCTATTCCCTTATTTTAAAAGGGTATAAGTGGCACACACCTATAATCCCAGCGAGTATGACAGAAGGATTGTGAATCTGAGACAGATGGCCTACATATCAAGATCTAAAAAGTAAAAATGAAAATGGAAAAAAAAAAAAAAAAAAAAAAAGATGAAGCTCTCACAGAGATCTACCACAAAGGAAATGATCAAATGGTTTAAAAATTATTAACTGAGCCAGACATGGTGACACATGCCTTTAATCCCAGCACTCGGGAGGCAGAGGTAGGAGGATTGCTGTGAGCTCGAGGCCACCCTGAGACTACATAGTGAATTCCAGGTCAGCCTGGACTAGAGAAAGAGACCCTCCCTACCTCGTAAAAAACAAAAAGGATTAACTGACCAGAGGTTTGGGGATGTAGCTCAGTGGAAAAGCACTTGTCTAGCATGTGCGGGGTCTGGGTTTGATTATCAGCGCTATAACAAAGTAGTTATAAATATGTAAATTTGAATATGTAAATTTGAACCAGCAATGGTGGTGGATATCTGTAATCCCAGCACTCAGAAGGCTGAGGAAGAGGGAGTAGTTCCAGGTCAGACTGGATTATAGTAGCGAGACCAGGTCAGGAAAATGAAGAGAATTGAGAGAAGAGAGGAAAGAGGGGAGAAGGGAAGAAGGGAAAGGGGAAGACTAGAAGGGAAGAGAGGAGGGGAAGGGAGTGGAGGAAAGAGTAGAAGGAAGAACAGAAAGGAGGAGAGAAAAAAAAGGAAAATACAGGGTTGGGGAGATGGCTCAGTGATTAAAGAAAGGTATTTGCATGCAAAGCATGCTGGCCTGAATTCCCCAGCTCCCTCATAAAGCCAGATGCACCAAATGGTGCATACATCTAGAGTCTGTTTGTAGCAGCAAGAGGCTCTGGTGTGCCCATACTCACTCTCTGCTCACAAATAATATATATTTCATAAAAATAGAATTATAGGACTGGAGAGATGGGTCAGCAGTTAAGGTACTTGCCTACAAAACCTAATGACCCAAATTTGATTCCCCAGTGCCCATCTAAAGCTAGATGTACAAAGTGGTGCATGCATCTGGAGTTACTTTGCAGTGGCTAGAGGCTCTGGCATACCCATTTTCTCTGTTTCTGCTTGAAAATAAATATTTAAAATAAAATGAAATAGGGCTGGAGAGATGGCTCAGCGGTTAAGGCACTTGCCTCCAGTGTTTAAGGCCCCAGGTTCAATTCCCCAGGACCCACATAAGCCAGACCCACAAGGTAGTGGCCCTGGTGTGCGCTCTCTCTCTCTCTCTCTCTCTCTCTCTCTCTCTCTCTCTCTCTCTGCTTGAAAATGAATTAAAAAAAATAAAATGAAATTTTCTGGAGTTCTAGAAGAAATATGCCTGGATGCTTCACTACACCCTGTTCTATCACATATACACATTCCTTTCTACACACAAGTTAGTTTTAAATCTCCAATTCCAGATCAAGAATTAAAGAGACCAAAATTGCCTAAAACAGGAAAATAAAATGAGTTTATGTCTGGCACAGGTGCCAGAGAAGAGTCAAAAGCACTCAGAAGTTGCTAGTTTGAATGACTGTCCCCCAGTAGATTCAGGAGCTTTATTAAAAGCTTTTATCAGGCTGGAGAGACTGCTCAGTGGTTAAAGCATTTGCCACCCATATTTTCTATTTCTCTCTCTTTCTGCTTGCAAATAATTTTTAAGAAATAGACTTTTCCAGAGCTGCCTGACTGGAGGAGGTGTCACTATGGACCTGTAGACAGAACTTAGGGTGCAGCCCTAAGGTGTTACTGGGGGTGGATCTGAAATTCTAGCAATCTAAGCTCTGCCTGGAGTTCTCTGCTGCCGGAGTGTGCTAGCTTTTGGAGAGGCTGGTGGTATTTCTTTCTTTCTTTCCTTCCTTCCTTCCCTTCCCCTTCCTTCCTTCCTTCCTTCCTTCCTTCCTTCCTTCCTTCCTTCCTTCCTTCCTTCCTTCCTTCCTTCCTTCCTTCCTTCCTTCCTTCCTTCCTTCCTTTGTTCTCCCTTCTGCCTGGATCTATAAGCTTTAATAAATCCCTTCTTCTGCTCATGAACTGTGCCTGGTTTGAAGGTTCATCCCAGCACCATGAGATGTCTACAATAGAAGTGCAACTGTGTTGTTCATCATTGTAAGTAGAAGGAGGCATGCCTTTATCCCTAGAAATCATGTACTATCACGTAGCCACAATGAAGCTCTTAGAACCATGTCATGAGTCATACAGAGTACTTAAGAGTCTGGTATTTCCACAAATCCAATGAATGCCAATGAAACACACACACACACACACACTTCAAACATAAACAATTTGCTAACTAGAAAATACAAGAGATTCATGTAGCTTCTTTCTAGTACCCAGACACTGAAATTAACAAAGCTGGGTAATCACACTAAGTAAAAATACCACAATTCTCTTAATGGAGGAAAAGTTTTACCTGTGGTGGTTCACTTGGGGATCCCAGAGAGGAACAATTTTCATTCTCATCCGCTTTAATCTGTTCATAAGTTCGCTTCCTTGCTTTCTTATCTCCATCTAATTTGAAAGAACATTAAAGTCTTAGTGAAAGAGCAAACCTTAGTGAAAGATCACAAGAAGAGATCAAGATTTTAGACTTACACAGAGCTTGTCTGAGTTGTTCTAATACGTCATTTTCATAAACAGATCTTTCTTCCCAAATAGACAGCACTCTTCCAAGGTGCTTCTTACAGCTTTCATCAGTTTCACTAAATAAAAACAAAAACAAAAAACAAAACAAAACAAAAAACAGTAGTAAAGATAACAATGCATAGTACTAGTGAAAAGGTAATGGTGATTTTAAATTATATATTTATAGAGAGCTGAGCGTGTGGTGGTGGCATACGCCTTCAGTCTCAGGAAGCAAAGGTAGGAGGATCACCTATAAGTTTGAGGCCACCCTGAGACTACATAGTGAATTCTAGGTCAGCCTGGGCTAAAGCAAGACCATACCTTGAAAAGCCAATAGATAAATAAGCACAGAGAGACAGAGAGAAGAGAAAGACAGAGAGAAAGAATGGATGGACCAGGCCCTCTTGTCACTGCAAACAAACTCAAGATTCACAAAGGGCCTTATATGGGTACTGGGGAATTGAACCTGAAAGGCTGCAGCACCAACGCCATGACAGGCATAAACTCTTCAGCCAGGCGTGGTGGAGCACGCCTTTAATCCCAGCACTCAGGAGGCAGAGGTAGGAGAATCGCAGTGAGTTCGAGGCCACCCTGATACTACATAGTGAATTCCAGGTCAGCCTGGGCTAGAGTAAGACCCTACCTTGAAAAAACAAAAAACAAAACAAAAAAACACTCTTCAATGACACTAGGCCTGAGTTGCAACTAACGATCTGGAAAATCACAAGACTGCAGGCACTAAGGCCAGCCAATCAGGGCAAGCAAGCCCCATACTCTTAAGCATGAAACCTTGGCCTAGGCCTAGCTGGACTTGCCAGAGGATGGACTCCCTGTAGTGACACCCCTTAAATGGTAGGCAATCCCCTAGGGCCAAGTATACCCTAGAGTAACCCTAAGTAGCCAATCCCCAAGAGCCAAGTAACACTATCCAATAATTTCTAGGAGGCAGTACTCCCTCCCTTATTCACCCCTCCCTATGGTTAAAGTGCTTAAAAGGATCCTGCCCATACCTCTTCTCAATAGAGGGTTGACCCAGCATGCTGGTTTGCTGCCTCCAGAAATAAACGCTCTTGCTTTTGCATAAGTGAGTGGGGGTTTTCATTGGGACGATTTGTGGACCCTAACAAACCCAGGTCATTAGGCTTTGCAGGCCAAGTGTCTTAACCGCTGAACTATCTCTATAGCCCAGGTAATGGTGATTTTAAAAACAATCAAAAATTCATTCTCTTTAAGAAACCTTCCAAATGTTTACTGAGCATCAGTGTGGTTCCGTAATGGTGTGATAGACAGAGACAGCTTCCCTGGAAGAGCTTATCTACATAATAGTAAATTTTAAAAAATTAGGTCGTGTTCAAGGCCACTCTTAGACTACACAGTAAATTCCCAGTCAGGCTGGGTTAGAGTGAGACCTTACCTTTGTGTGTGTGTGTGTGTGTGTGTGTGTGTGTGTGTGTGTGTGTGTGTGTGTGGAAATGGACCAGTAACCACGGATATTAAAAAAAATTACAAAAAAAAAAAAAAACTGTGAAAGTTCTAGGCAGCTACTAAAGGTTTACAAAGAAGATGCTCCTAACCTATAATGACATGAAGGGAGTCTTTATGAGTAACTTCCATTTTGTCAACAAATATCTGTTGAAGTCCTTGGTGTGCAGATTAAGTAGAGCTTTATGGTAACTGTTACTTGTAAATGCTACAAAAACAAGCAAGACATCTAGCAGAGATCTCTCTAGTGATTTATCGGAGGTGACAGATACCTCCTGTCTGGTTCTCTGTAACATTCTCACTCACCTCCCAGCCTCTACTCTCACTTTACAAAGCACTCAACCAGTGTTAAATTAGATCAATTGTTCTCAACCCTCCAAAGGCCACACCAAGAGTAAGACCAAAGTCCTTGGCCCAGGTCACAAGGCCCACAGGCCCCGCTCCCCGGCTATCACTAACACTTCAATGCTTGTTCTTGACAATCTCCTTGCTGACATGCAAACAGGCCTAGCATTTGTTTGTCACATGTTCTCTCTGCCTACTTTCCTCCTCAACTAACTCATGTCAACCTTTCTTTTAGCTGCTGCTCAAATGCTACCCCCAATAATTCTTCATCTCTTTATACTACAGAGCACCCCCATACCATCCTTATTCTTTCCTTGCTTACATTTCTTCAGAGCTTGTCATCTGACATTATAACACATATCCACTTGTTTACCTAGTTGTCACCACTACTGACATAGTCTGAACTGTAAGCTCTACTTCCCAGAACACTGCCATCTTCATCACTCTGTTCTGTGGGCCTACCTAGCACATACCAGGGAGTCAACATTTTACTAAATTCTAGGGAGAGGAACTGTGATGGTCATGCAGCTCCAGAGATAGCCACCCCTCCTTGAGTGGGAGGTGTCTTTCTAGAGCTAAAACCTAGGTGCTAAAACTGATTGGTCAGATATAAACCAATCAGGAAAAAAAAAAAAAACAATCAGGTGTCTCTGACTCACCTGGGGAAAACTCAAATTAACTTTCCTAGAAGAAAGCGCACTCTTCCCCATATGGCAAGCTAGCAGAAGGACCTATGACTCTCCTGGCCTTAGGAAGGTAAGGCCTACCCCAGCTAATGGCTGGGGTGGGGGAAGGCTCCATATTTTTCCCCTCATGAACCTCTCCTTCTCATGATGGGAGCCCTCTGTTATCTTTTCTTCTTCTGATTGTTTAGCTGAACAGTGTAAGTTCTGTTAAACTCTCTGACATGTTTTCTCCCCACACTGGTGACTGGAGAACTCTGTAACTCCCCATGTTCCCTTAAATAATAAAGTCTCCCACTATACCTTACTATCTTGTTGTCTATGATTTTATTTTTATTTTTTTAAAAATATTTTATTTATTCATTTTCAAGCAGAGAGATAGAGATAGAGAGAGACAGAGAGAGAGCACACCAGGGCCACCGCCTTGTGGGTCTGGCTTATATGGGTCCTGGGGAATTGAACCCAGGACCTTAGGCACTGGAGGCAAGTGCCTTAACCGCTGAGCCATCTCTCCAGCCCTGTCTATGATTTTAATTCTTCAACTTTGTAGACAAGAACTCAGATACTCTTTAAACTTTGGGGTGCATTGGAATTTTTGCTGGGCATTATCTAAATTCTAACCCCCAGATCACCCCGTTAACAGAACTGTGGTAGTTTGAATGGATGTCCCCCAATAGATTCAAGAGTTTTTTTTTAATCAATTTTTCCCCAGCTTCCTGGTTGGAGATGTCACCTTGGCCTGGCCTTCAGCCCTAAGGTAGTAGTTTTAAGTGGATGCGAAATTTCAGCTATACATGTGCAAAGAGCAGTCTGAACTCAGTCCTGAGTTCCTGCTGGATGAGAGTTGGAGTGTGCTGGCAGGAGGTGATAGATGGGTTTTCTTTCTGCTTGGATTTATAAAAGAGGGGCCAGCCTTTTTCTTCATTATTTCCCCTGGATCTGTTACTTTAATAAATATTTCCCTCCCAAAACTGTGCTGGTTTGGAGATTCATCCCAGCGGCATGTGGCTGACGGCAACAGGAACATATATAAAATAAAAGCCCAAGATAAAAGAAACTTAGAAAAGGTTCAGTTAGTATAGACCACACACAGACTATTTTGAAGAAAAAAGACAGGAGTCTTGAGAGGTTGGCAGCTTCAGGAAGGAGCACCTTAAATCTTGCTCAGTACAAAACACTTGATCTTCAAAAACAAGGCTACAATCCAAGAGGATTAAACTATTCTAGAGGCTACTACAATTACACAGAAGACATTAAAGTAACCAGAAGGAAAAGAAAGCACCAGAGAAAAACTGTGCTACAAGAAGGGGGGAAGGAAAGAGAGAAAAAGAAAGTGTGGAAGATGACATGGAATCTTTGGCATGGACATCAGGACAGATGGAGTTGCCATTCACTGACAGAATGATGTCTAGAGAAGGGACAAATTTGGTGAGCAAGGACAAGGAAAGTTTGAAATCAAACAATGAACTTGTGATATTTAAGATGCACAAAATAGAAGTAGACAACCAGTCCATTGTCTACGGCCATACCACCCTGAACATGCCCGATCTCATCTCATCAGAAGTAGACAACCAGACATACAGTTCTATTTATTTTTATTGTTTGGTTTATCAAGGTAGGATTTCACTCTATCCCAGGCTGATCTGGAATGTAGTCTCAGGGTGGCCTTGAACTCGTGGTGATCCCCCTACCTCTGCTCCTGGGTGCTAGAATTAAAGGATGTGCCACCACGCCCAGCCTATGGAGAGACAGTTCTAAAACACAAAAAACAATCAGGATTGGAGAGTAAATTCTACATTACAATGTGGACACGAGCAAAACCCAATACAACATACAAAACTGCCAAGAAGACAAGGTATGCTCCCAGAACATGGAGACCCTGACTCTAAGAAGTGGTTAAAGACACTTGCTGGCAAAGCCAGATGGCCTGTGTTTTTATTCCCCCCTGCCCACATAACGTTAGATGCACAAAGTGGTGCATGTCTCCTCCTCCCTCTCTGTTTTCAAATAAATATTTTGAAAAAGAAAAAAAAAAAAAAGAAATGCTGCCTATGAAAATGGGCAGAGAACAATCTAAACTGAAAGGTTAAAACAATATTCAAGTATAGGGCTGGAGAGATGGCTCAGTGGTTAAGGCACTTGCCTCCAGTGCCTAAGGCCCTGGGTTCAATTCTCCAGGACCCACATAAGCCAGACCCATAGGGTGGTGGCCCTGGTGCATTCTCTCTCTCTCTCTCTCTCTCTCTCTCCTTGAAAATGAATAAATAAAATATTTTAAAAAAAACAATATTCAAGTATAAGAGCACTTGACACTGTAGCTTTTTAAAAATATATTTATTTATTATTTGAAAGACAGAAAGAGGCAGAGAGAAAGAGCAAGCAAGAGAGTTTATGAGCACAGGCATAACCAGGGCCTTCTGTACTGCAAACTACAGACGCATGTGTCACTGTGCATCTGGGGAATCGAATCCTAGCCATCAGGCTTTGCAAGCAAGCACCATTAACCAAATGAGCCATCTCTCCAGCCCAACACTAAATAACTTTTTAATGTCAACTGGGACATAAAGCACAGAGCATGCAGTGAGTGTATTTTTATTCTTGTAGAAATCAACACACATTGTTACTAAGCATCACTGCTCTTTTAGACTGATTTACTGGTTTACTCCAGTGATTGTTTGCCCAATAATCTAGCACATAGCACCCAACATTTGAAAATACGTATTAAAAAGGGCATAAACCAGATAGCTTTCCACATTAAAAATTACCTGTAAAAAAATTCTGCAACAAGCATATTATTTTAAGTATTCTCTATTTCCAAAACATTTAAAAACATTAAGATACTCAAACACTAGAAAACATTAAAACCATTATAAATGATACAGGGGCAAGTGTACTGAGTGTATTTATTAGTTGATAGTTCTGTAAGTATACAAACTTTCAGTCAATAATTTCATTCACTCTCAGTGAAGTTTTTTTTTTTTTTCTTTCCAACATAGCAGTTACTTTTAGTTTCTTAAAGAAAGGCTATTAATTCAGGTACTCCAAACACTCACCTTGGCAATTAACAGTTGGAATCTTCACAGAAAGCAAAATTAACACATTTCAAATGTCAATTAAGAATTAAGTCTTTGCAAATGAAAGCTTCAAATAAATATACTCTGTTTTTTTACTGTAATGGGTTTTGGCAAACTTCAGTAAAATTTGTACATTTGAAACATTTGCTAACACACAGAAAAAATCATCATACCTTGAAACATGCTTAAAAGCCTCTACTATAACGGGTGCAAAATCTTTTGTAAACTCTGGTCCCTTTCTTTTGCTGTTCTGAATGACGTCATTAGCCAGGTAGAGAAATGTAAGCTTCCTGTTGGGCTTGGCTAAAAAATTAAAAGAGGGAAAACAATGAAGCCATTTAATATAACCTCATTTAACTTAACAAATGATAACTGAAATAAGCAGTTTAAGAACTATATAAACCCACCAAGTTTATGTTCACCTCAAGCTTCTCGTGCTGCCAAACTCATCCAGTCAGTGCTAACCTCACCAGGATGCATGTCTGTTCCTTGTTTCTGAACTTGTTCATGGGAGGGAGAAAAAGAACCTAAGAGGCGCAGGTAGATCAGTAACAGATCTCACCATCTCCTTATGGGTTTACTATGGCATCCACACCATGTACATCCTTTATTTCTGGTCTTATCACCATTTCCAAAGTACATAATTTGTAATGTGCTTACAGTATAATACTCATATCTGTATAAAAATACATCTCTGTGGCTCTATCATGTATTAAACTTTATTAAAACTAAATATAGCTATTTAAAGTAAGTTGAGCCAGACATCGTGGTGCACGCCTTTTACACCAGCACTCAGGAGGCAGAGGCAGGAGGGTTGCCATGGGTTCATTGCCACCCTGAGACTACATAATAAATTCTAGGTCAGCCTGGGCTACAGTGAGAGCCTACCTCAAAAAAACCAAAATAATTAAATGAATAAATAAATAATAAAGGGCTGGAGAGATGGTTCAGTGGTTAAGGCACTTGCGTCCAATGCCTAAGGCCCCGGGTTCAATTCCCCAGGACCCACATATGCCACCACAAGGTGGTGGCCCTGGTGCGCTCTCTCTCTCTCTCTCTCTCTCTCTCTCTCTCTCTCTCTCTCTCTCTATCTATCTATCTCTGTATTTCTCTGCTTGAAAATGAATAAATAAAATATTTAAAATAAATAAATAAATAATAAAGTATGATAGTGATGTGTAATGTTATTAAGATGGCACTCTAAATCCTAAATTGAATTTAGAATTGTTTTGACTCAAAAATCATTACACGCCGGGCATGGTGGCGCACGCCTTTAATCCCAGCACTCGGGAGGCAGAGGTAGGAGGATCGCAGTGAGTTCAAGGCCACCCTGAGACTACATAGTGAATTCCAGGTCAGCCTGGGCTAGAGTGAGACCCTACCTCGAAAAACCAAAAAAAAAAAAAAAAAAAAAAAAATCATTACACTATGGTGAAACAGCAGGATACAAAATGTAAGCATTTGAAAGACACATCACTTCAATCATTTATACTTTGCTTTTGCAATAAATATTTGCCATGCTAACGGAAAACATCAGGGAGACCATATGGTCAAAGATTATATATTGGATCGGGTGGGGTGGTCACACCTTTAATCCCAGCACTTGGGAAGCATCCTCATGAATTTGAGGCCACCCTGAGACTACATAGTGAATTCCAGGTCTGCCTGGGCTAGAGTGAGACCCTACCTCAAAAAAAAAAAAAAAAAAAAAAAAAGAATTGAATCAGGAGCTGAGAAGATGGCTCAGTGGTTAAAGGCAAAGCCTGCCAGCCCAGGTTTGATTCCCCAGAACTGGATGCACAAAGTGGCACATCTGCCTACTGTTTCATTGCAAGTGGTAAGAGATGCTGACATTCTTATACACACACAGAATAACAAACTGGTATTTTGTTTTATTTATTTCCAGAGAGAAAATGGATACACCAGATTGTCTAGCTGCTATAAATGAACTTCAGCTGCATGCGCCTTTGTGCATCTGTCTTTACATTGGTACTAGGGAATAGAACCCAGATCATCAGGCTTTGCAGACAAGCATCTTAACCATTGAGCCATCTCTCCAGCACCAAACAGGTTATTTTTTTAAAAGAAACTGAATTCACCTTGACAAACTATTACCCTACTTTCTAAAGAAGCTGAGCAACAACTGTGGGCCATAGTACATTTTTACTGGCTACTGTGTTAGGTAGCACAGCAGCAGTAAACATAACTGAAACATGATTCATACATATGTGAGCTGAGGCTGTGGCTTAGGAAGAGAGCCTTCTTAGCATGTGTGATTCAAACCCCAGCGAAAGTAAATTATAAACAGAAGAAAAATTTAATGTTGGCCATAATCTTTTTTTTTTTTTTTTTTTTGGTTTTGAGGTCTCGCTCTAGTCCAGGCTTACCTGGAATTCACTATGTAGTCTCTCAGGGTGGCCTTGAACTCATGGCAATCCTACCTCTGCCTCCCAAGTGCTGGGATTAAAGGTGTGCACCACCACGCCCAACATTTTTTTGGGGGGTCTGGCCATAATATTTAATATTGACCTTTCAAATGATAGTTGTACTAGAATTAAATATGAAGCAGTCAGTGCAGCACAGTGACACTGAGAAGCATCGCAATATGACATCTATAGAGCTACAAGTTCAAAGTCAACAATGTAGGCTATCTTAAAGGACTTAAGAAAAACTCTCTCTCTCTCTCTCTCTCTCTCTCTCTCTCTCTCTCTCTCTCTCTTTTTTTTTTTGGTTTTTCGAGGTAAGGTCTCACTCTAGCCCAGGCTGACCTGGAATTCACTGTGTAGTCTCAGAGTGGCCTTGAACTCATGGTGATCCTCCTACTTCTAACTCCCAAATGCTGGGATTAAAGGTGTGCGCCACCACGACAGGCAGGAAAAAAATTCTTGATCTGACTATAGTTATTAGATTTAAGTACTTAATTCATAGATGTAAGTATTCAATACATTAATAAGCAATGCTTCGGTCCACATCCATCTAAGATAAAACTTAAAACCCAACCTTCTTGTAATGAATTAGAGAATACAAAGGGACAGAATACAATCAGCTTCTAAACTAGGCCATGTTACTGGGGAGTTGCTGCCTGTCTGAAGTTGCCACCTGCTACTTTTCATGATTTCAAAAGTTGCTGGCATGGAATGAAGACAAGGAAGAGATGCAGTGATAATGACCAGCCTGGTGTTTCCAGCTTCCCATCAGGTTATACTAACCACAGAGCTGTGATAATGGTTAAGGTATCTCTTTCTCCAGAAGGCAGAGGTAGGAAGATCGCTGTGAATTCCAGGTCACCTTGAGACTACATAGTGAATTCCAGGTCACCTTGGACCAGAGCAAGACCCTACTTCATAAAGACAAAAAACAAACAAACAAACAAACAAAAAACCCCAACCAACCAACCAACCAACCAACCAACCAACCAAACAAAAAAGAGGTCTAAAGAGATGGCTCGGCGGTTAAGGCACTAGCTTGCAAAACCTAATGACCCAAGTCTGATTCCCCAGTGCCCATGTAAAAAGGCAGATGCAGAAAGCGGCATATGCATCTGGAGTTCCTTTTCAGTGGCTGAAGACCCTGGTGCATCCATTTTCTCTCTCTCTGCTTGCAAACAAACAAATGCATAAATACATTAAAAAAAAAAAGACGCCTCTTTCCATGAAAAGGATTGTAAGGGCAACATCCCCAGTATTGGACCCTATTCCCTTTTTACTTATTGCCATGCCCTCAATCCCATCCACTGGGAAGGCTGGTATTCTCTAACTGAAGTTTTCACCTTCTCAGTATCAAATAAGTTTAGAAACACAATTTCTTATGATCTGAGAGGCTGAATGCATATCTGAACATTTTCCAGTTGTGACCAGAGTTACTGAACTTCCACTGTGTGCTGCACACTATTCTAAGCAATCCATATGTATAAAACCTCATTTAGTCAGAACAAGGTAAGAAGTCATTATTATCCCCATTTGGCAAGTGAGCACAGAAAAAAATAATCAAAAAGGTTATTTACCCACAGTGAAAGAGCCAAGCAGGAAATTAACCAGGACCTGAATTGAAAAGCTAAAGTGTTCCCTCTTCATCATTAGATTGTGCCTCCTGCCTACCCTAAATAAAAGAAAGCCACGTGTAATAATGGTATATACCCATAATCCCAGCACTCATGAGTTCAAGGCCAGCATGGGGCTACATGGACAGACCTTGTGTCAAAACAAAATAAACAGAAATAAATAAATGATGTTACTTTTGAAAAAATAAGCAACTTGAATGAAAATGTTTTAGAATGATGACAGCAGGATTCACAACAGCTGAAAGGTAGAAAGAAGCACCCTGTGTATTCACTGAGGATGAATGGATAGTAAGTAGGTGGTATAAACAGAGCCTTCAGCCTGAAAAGGGGAGGAGAGTCTGACACAGGCTACAAATGAATCTTGAAGACATCATGCCAAATCAAAGAATCGTCATGAAAAGACCAACACTATCTGATTCTACTTATGTGAGATACCCTGAGCAGTCAAATGTATACAGACAAAACAAAGAAGAGTGTTCCAAAGAAGGTTAAGAGGATTTGCCTAATTTAAATTGAGGAGTTGCTGCTTCATTCATAGTTTCAGTTGTGCTAGGTGAAGAGTTCTAGAAGGGAAGGCCTGCCTAGTAGTAGGCATGAAGCATTGATTCAATCACCAGCACCAAAAAAAAGAGGGGGGGGGGGCGGAGCTGAAAATTAGTTGCACAAGGTGAATTTTTTTATATTTTACTGTGAAACACTAGGAAGGTTTTCTTAAATTGATATATTATTAATCTGCCATTACCTCTATAACATGCCCAAAGTAAAAATTTACAAGATTACAAACTAAGGGGCTAGAGAGGTAGCTTAGTTTGGTACAGTGCTTGTCTATCATACAGGAAGCCCTAAATTTAATCCCCAGCACCATATAAACCAGGCATAGGGATGCATGCCTGTAATCCTACCACTAGGGAGATAGAGGCTGGAAAATCAGAAGTTCAAAGTCATCTGTGACTAGAGTTACTTTGAGACTAGCCTAGGCTACATGAGGCCTGTCTTAACAAAACCCTCTGTTGGGAAGCAATAGATCTGACCTAGATAATCCCTATGTTTCTGTTGTTTACAGGATTTCTTCCAAAGATACTTACTTTGCAAATCTTCTTTTCAATTTAAATAGCATTTATTTAATGTTTGCTATGTGCTAGGGACAATGACTGGCACAAACCAAAACTAACCTTTCCTGTTCAATCAGTAGTTTGCAAGCTCCATGTAAATGGACACAGATCTCATCGTTAAACTGTTCTCCTTTTCCTTTTCTCCACAAATAGAATCACATCAAGAAAGCAGTCATAAGTATATATCCCACTATCTCTGCAGGTATACTGCTATATTAATAAAGTGTAGGCCTAGTAAGTAAAGATCACTCAGTATCAAGATGTGCTACTTTCATCTATCCCACTTCCCTGAAATACATCTTACCCAATTCTTAAGTATATAATTATAGTCTCTTTTCCTCGATCCTTGTGTATTAACAAGCACACAGGCACACTTTAATCCTAGCACTCAGGAAGCAGAGGAATCATCGCAGTGAGGTCAAGGCCACACTGAGACTACATAGTGAATTCCAGGTCAGCCTGGGCTAGAGCAATACCCTACCTTGAAAAAGCCACAGCAACTCAACATACTCAAATTACAAACACTTTCTCAAGGAAATAAGTAAACTTTCTGAGGCAAAAAAAAAAAAAAAAAAAAAAAAAAAAAGTTTACACTATCTATGTAGAAATGCTTATAAGTTCTGACTGTTTTTTGGAAACTGTTTCCAACAACTTGAAGACTTTTCCTTCTGCCCTGTGGCATCATGGAGCAGATGCATTCTCACAGTAAGAGTGGTGGCTGGAAGGAAAGCCAAACTACTTAGCAATTTGTTCACCACAGAAAGTACATAACCAACCAACTGATGACTCTTCAACATAACTCTTCCACCTATGCAAACAGGACAAAGAGTTCAGTCAGCCACAGCTGACATTCCTGGGCTACTAAAAGGGTACCAGAGATTTTAAGCAGCCTTAGAAAGAAATCATATTTCAAATTACCCTGCAGGAACATAATCTTTTAAAGGCTTTCTTTTGTTATCCAGCTAGCATTTTAATTCCTTATTATGAACGAAAAGTCCTACAAGACCTGTCTCCACTATCTACACCACAAAATTCTCAACTTCCCCAACTCCAACCATCATCCAAAACTTCTCTTAATTAGGCTCCTCTAGTTTTTCCTGACCAAACAGCCCACAGAGGTAGGCAGTCCTCATGTTCCCATAGCATTTCATACTTTGCCTATGACACACCTATCCAACTACAATGACTTTTACCCAATTTAGTGGAATTCACTCCATTTCACTGAACCACTAACTGCCTTTCTTTCTAATCTAGCTGGCTCACCACAGTAGCAGGAACAGAGCAAACAGAAGTGAGACTGGACTATAAAACCTCAAGGCTCACCCTAGTGACCCACTTCCTCCAGCAAGGCTCCACCTTCTAAAGATTCCACAACCTTCCCAAACAAGCCTATGGGGGACATTTTGCATTCAAATCCCAAGAGGTAACACAAACCAATCCAGTTTATGAATCTAATTCAACTATTTTGATATTTTTATTTATTTGCAAGAACAGAGGGAATGAGGAGTGAGAAAGAAAGAAAGGGGCATATCAGGGCCTCTTGCCACTGCAAATGAACTCTATATGCATGCACCACTTTGTACATCTGGCTTTACATAGGAACTTGAGAATTGAACCTGGGCCATCAGACTTTGCAATCACCTTTAACCACTGAGCCACCTCTCCAACCCCATAGTGCTATTCATATGTGTGTTGTCTGTGTGTGGTACACATCCATGTGTTGGCACATGTGTGTGCACATGCATGTGGAGGCCAGAGGTTGACACTGGGTGTCTTCCTCAATCACAATTCACCTTTTACAATTTTGTTTTGTAGGGGAAATGGGAGGTTTCAGATAGGGTCTCTATTTCAGACTGTCCTGATCTCACTCTGTAGCCCCAGGCTAGCCTCGAACTCTTAGAGATTCACTTACCTAAAAACTTCTCAAATGTTAGAATTAAAGGCTCCCAGTACCACACCCAGCTTTTTTTTTTTTTTGGGGGGGGTGACAATGTTCATACACGTACCTAATATATTTTAACCATAATCCCCCTTCCATTATCTTTTGTCCTCCTTCCCTTGTCCCTTTTCCACTGAATCCATTCTTTCTAACTAGTCCCTCTCCCACCCCTCTGGGTTATTGATGTCTTTTTCTTCCTATTCCACTATCCATAACGGAATGTTGATAGGACCAATATTGTGCAGTTCTAGTGCAGGTCATGTAATGACAGCTGCTGTGAGTTCATAAATACAATGTTTTAAAGCACTCCTCCCCATCCTCTGACACTTACATTCTTTCTGTCCCCTCTTCCACAGTGTTCACTGAGCCTTTTTAAATATTTTTAAAAATTTGAGAGAATGAGTATGGGTGTGCCAGGGCATCCAGCACTGCAAACAAACTCCAGATGCATATACTACTTTGTGCATCTGGCTTTACATGGGTACTGGGGAATTAAACCCAGGCTTTGTAAAAACAAACAAACCACCTGTAACTGCTAAGTCTTCTCTCCAGCCCCTTCCAACTTACTTTTTGAGACAAGACCTCACAGTGAACCCAGAGCTCACCAATTCAGCTAGACATGCTAGCCAACGTGTCCCAGGGATTCTCTTGCCTCTACCTTCTCAGCACTGGAATTATAGGCATGTGCCACCACATCCAACTTCTAAGGATCCAAACTCATGCTTTGAGGCAAAAACTTTATACACTGAGGCATCTCCAGCCAAATCTAGTGGTATTCTCATATCAAGACCAAACTTGGGCTGGGGAGGTAGGTGGCTCAGCAGTTAAAGGCACTTGTTTGCAAAGCCTGCCAGACTAGATTCAATTCCCCAGCTGCCCACATGAAAGACATATAGGTATTAGTTTACAGTGGCAAAAAACCCCAGTGTACCCAAACACATACACACATGCAAACAAATTAAACACACACACACACACACACACACACACACACACACACACACACGCTAAAGGACAAGAGCCTTAGTGAATACAGATACAAAGAACAGATATTAGTAAATGAAATTCAGTAAAAATATAAAATGAATTTTAAAAACGAATTAGACAAGTGGAATTCATATGCAAAGCTGGTTCAACATTAAAATATCAATCAATGCAACATATTAATAGACTAAGAAAGAAAAGAATGTCTGATCCTGTCAACTGACACAGAAGCAACTTTTGACAAAATTCTGCATTCTTGGTAAAATCTGTAAGAAACCAGTACTAGAGAATATTTTAAAAATATTGACAGCTAGTATTTTAACTAATGGTGGAAGATAAGGTAAGAGTGTCTACTCTCATCATTCCTACCCAACAGTATTGAAAATTCCATCAAACACAAGGCAAAGAACAATAAAAGGGAAAAAGCCATAGAAACTCAGAACCAAAGGAAAAAAAAAACTCTCCTAATCTTTAAATGGAAGGTCTACCAAAAAGAAAAAAAAAAATCTTCAGGGGCTGGAGATATGGCTCAGTGGTCAAAGAGCTTGTTTGCAAAAGTCTGATGGCCCAGGCTCTCCAGTACCTACGTAGAGCCAGATGCACAAAGATGGTGCATGCATCTGGAGTTCATTTGCAGTGGCAAGAGGCCTTGGTATGCCCATTCATTCTCTCCCCTACCTTTACATTTACATATACATATACATGAATTCTAAGGAATCCATGTGAGTTGGGGGAGGGGCAGAGAGGGAACACTACAACTAATAAATATGACTAGCAAAGTCACACAAAGCAAGATAAATTCGACTACATTTCTTTCTTTCTTTTTTGGTTTTTCAAGGTAGGGTCTAGTCCAGGCTGACCTGGAATTCACTATGTAGTTTCAGGGTGGCCTTGAACTCACGGCAATCCTCCTGAGTGCTGGGATTAAAGGCATGCACCACCATGCCTGGCAAATTCAACTACATTTCTATGTATTAGAAAATGAAGGGGGCTAGAAGATGGCTCAGTAGTTAAAGGCACTTGCTTGCAAAGCTTTCTTGGCCTGGTTTTAACTCCCCAGCCACCCATGTAAAGCCAGATGGGCATTCATTTGCAGTGGAAAGTGACCCTGGCATGTGCACCAAGCACGTGTGCACACGCACAAATAAAATCTTTATTAAAAATGAAGCTTAAAAAATTTTATAAAAAAAAAAGGTGATTTCCTGCAAACTTTTACATTTGCTTTAAAAAAGATGAAGTCAAGCTGGGTGTGGTGGCACACATCTTTAATCCCAGCACTTGGGAGGCTAAGGTAGAAAGACTGTCATGAGTTCAAGGCCAACCTGGAGCTACAGAGTGAGCTCCAGATCAGCCTAGGCTAAAACAAAAACAAAAACAAAATCACTGGCACATGCCTGTTATCCCAGCACATGGGGTGGGAGTGAAACCAGAAGGATCAGGAGTTCAAGGTCATCCTGTTACATAATACATTTGAAGTTAGCCTAGGCTATATTAAGACCCTGTTTCAAAAGGAAAACTTGAAAGTAGGAATTTAGCCAGAGTAGGACTGCTTACAACGCAAACTTCCAGACACAAAATGGACTTGATATTCATGACTTCGCAATGCCTGACAATACCTACACATTATGGGAGGAAAATATGATGGCACCAAAACAAAACAGAGACAAGTAGGAATTTATACAGATATCAGAAAGCCTATAGCAGCATTAGCCTACAACAACTTATTAGATAAAGTAAAATGTAGTCTATACATGCACTAAAACATTAGATAGCATCTAGTGGACCTAACCTACAACTTAATGAATAAATAAAAGGGAGTCTATACATGCAATGGAATAGTATACAGTATCTAGTGAACCTAACCTATAGGTCAGGCTTAAAGGACTTTTTAAGGTTGACCTAAAGATGTGAATTTAAAATTCTAAGACATAATAAGCAACAGTAAAGTAAAGGTAACTAAGTAAATATAAAGCCAGTACTACTGTACTTTTAGCTTGTAACTCATGGCTTCGAAGCAGTAGGTTTTACACCCCAGAGCCATAAAAAAAAAAAAAAAAATAGAGCAAGTAAAAATTATGTCTCTATTTTATGGTTTCTAGTAAATTCTACTTTCTCCTAAACTTGAAGCAAAACTTGCCCCAGATTCCCTAAACCAATTATATAGGTTTTTTGCATTACTATGCAGTAACTGAGCAGACCACTTCCCTGGGGAATAGCTGACAGAAGTATTTACTTGTATATGTCAAAGGAAAAATTCATTTTATTAAAAAAAATCATTTTTTTTTTGCCGGGCGTGGTGGCGCACGCCTTTAATCCCAGCACTCGGGAGGCAGAGGTAGGAGGATCACCATGAGTTCAAGGCCACCCTGAGACTACATAGTGAATTCCAGGTCAGCCTGGGCTAGAGTGAGACCCTACCTCGAAAAACAAAAAAAAACAAACAAAAAAAAAATCATTTTTGCCAGGCATGTTGGTGCATACTTTTAACCTAGCACTCAGGAGGCAGAGGCAGGAGATCAATGTGAGTTTGAGGCCAGGTCCAGAGTAAGTTCCAGGTCAGTCTGGGCGAGAGAGGAGAGAGAAGGGGGGGGGGGGGGGGGAGAGAGGGGAAAGAGAGGAGAGAGATCACTTTTAAATGACCGATTGTTATTTTTTTAAATGTAACAGCACATTTTGTTGTTAGAAACTTAATGGTAATTTGCTTAACCAGGAGAAAACAACATCAAAAGACCATTAAAAAACCATGTTTACCACAGGAAAGAGAACCTCACAATTACATTCTAGGCCACAAAGAAATTCAGAGGAATTAGGATTTTGGAGGAAATACATTTGCTGAAGGCAAAGCAATTCCCCCTTATTTCTTTTTTTTTTTTTAATGTTTTATTTATTCATTTTCAAGCAGAGAGAGAAAGAGAGAAAGAGAGAAAGAGAGAGAGAGAGAGAGAGAGAGAGAGAACCAGGGCCACCACCTTGTGGGTCTGGCTTATGTGAGATCTGGGGAATTGAACCCAGGGCCTTAGGCACTGGAGGCAAGTGCCCTAACCGCTGAGCCATCTCTACAGCCCCCCCCTTATTTCTTGATCTAACTATATATATGGTCTGGTTCTGAGAAAAATATTCTGTGGATGGGGGGCTGGGGGGGTTCCTCAAGACTATTTCCTGGGATGCAGGTAGTTAGAACTGTGCTCACAATAATGT
>PVHP010000425.1:0-22333 GCA_004024765.1 Zapus hudsonius | reverse complement strand
AGCCCCCCCCTTATTTCTTGATCTAACTATATATATGGTCTGGTTCTGAGAAAAATATTCTGTGGATGGGGGGCTGGGGGGGTTCCTCAAGACTATTTCCTGGGATGCAGGTAGTTAGAACTGTGCTCACAATAATGTTAAAATAGCACTTGTGTCTCCCCCTCAGTCTCTCACACAGTGGTGTTTTGCAGAGGTCACATAACAAGACTGAATTCACAAATATGAGAGCTCAATCATTTTTCATGAAGACATGACTAAGATCTATACAGGGCCTGACGAGCTCTGTGGAATAGCATTAGGAAGCTCCAGGCTCCATCTATAGCTCCACAAAACCACCACCACCACAACTAAATTTCAGATAGTCATTTCTTTTGCTAATATTTTTTAAAAATATATACTTGCATTAATTTAAAATGTTAATTTTAGGGCTGGAGAGATGGGTCTTGCATTAAGGCACTTGCCTGCAAAGCCTAATGACTGATTACCCAGTACCCACATAAAGCCAGATGCACAAAGGTGGCACATGCATCTGGAGTCTTTTTGGAGGGCTAGAGGCCCTGGCACACCCATTCTTTCTGTCTGTCCCCCTTATCTCGCTCTCTCTGCTTGCAAATAAGTATAAAAATATAATTTTTTAACATGAAAACAATTTAATACTATAATTTAATTAATATTTTAAACATTTTAATTGCTAGCATAATAATTGCAAACAGATAACACAAAAAAGGTCAGGCATGAGGCTACATGCCCATAATCCCAGCACCAGCTAAGTGGAGACAGAAAGTCAGGAGTTTATGGCCAGCCTGAGATATATGAGACTGTATTTAAAAAAAAAAAAAAAAGTCAGGTGTGGTGGTGTATCCCTTAAATCCCAGCACTCAGGCAGAGGTAAAAGGATGGCTGTGAGTCTGAGGCCAAACTTAGACTACATAGTGAATCCATGTCAACTTGGGCTAGAGTGAGACCCTACATTGGAAAAAAAATAAATAAATAAAACAAACCTGTTCCATTAAACTGTAAGAGAAACCAGCATCACAACAGAGGCCATCTGAATTACCAACTCAATAGAATCTCTTCATTATCAAGATTTACTTTGCTGATTTTTCAACAAATTAATGAATTTTTTCTAAAACCAAACAAATTAAAGCAGGTAAAACTATACAGATCTTTAGCACCTTTTACTAATCTGAAGCCTCCCTTAGTGAGCAGGAAGTCAACAAATCCTTACTTTTCACCAAAAGGCACTCTGTTAGAGCTAATGAGTTTAAAATCTGAAAAAGGAAAACCACCCAAAGGAGCCTATTACCCTGCTCATGATCAGCACCCAGTACATGCAGTGAGTTTCCCAGAACACCACCAGTGAGTGACGTATCACTGTGCTGAAGGCTCAGCAGAACCGCAGAGGAAGTGGGAGGACACAAAGGCCAGGCCTGCAAAGGACTCCTCAGCAGATGCCCAGAGCACCTGCAGCTGGTGCAGCACGTTCCTCACTGCCATTGCTGTCTTTACTCAAAAGTGTCTCTTGATAAGCCTTAATTTTTCTTCTAATTACCAAGTATTCATTTCATCGTATAAGAGCAACTGCAAGCCCAGCTAACAGCACATCTTATTTTCCTGCACTTGAGTCATTATTTAAATGTGAGAATATGTGAAACCAATTCCACTTCTTTCTTCCTATCATGAATACTATTTTGGAATATAGAGTTAATCATCCCTTTGTTTCTTTGAGATTTGTTTTGAGTCAGGGTCTAGCTATGTAGCCCAGATGGCCTTCATCTTTCCATTTGCTAGCCTCAGCCTCTCAGTGCCAGGAGCATCACCAAGCCCAGAGCTATGCATGCTTTAATTAGAACAAAGACCATCACCCATGTTTCAAACTTTCCCAAGTGGCATAGTGATTTGTGCCTTGCAACTTTAGCCAGAATCTTTTTTAAAATATATCTTTTTATTAATTTGCAAGCAGAGAGAGAGAGAGAGAGAGAGAGAGAGAGAGAGAGAGAGAGAGAGAGAGAGAGAGAGAGAGAGAATGGGCACACCAGGGCCTCCAGTAACTGCAAACTAACTCCAGATTGCATGAGCCCACTTTGTGCATCTGGCTCACAAGGGTACTAGGGAATTGAACATGGGTCCTTAGGCACTAGAGGCAACTGCCTTAACTGTTTTTTTTTTAATATCTTTATTATTCAAAATTAGATACATTGTATGGGTAAATATTGTGTTGGTATCCCATTTCTCTCCTCCCTGTCCCCAATACACTGGGTATCCTCCTCTGTGGGCATGCTGGATCACTTGGGGGTAGGGGGTTATGGGTAGCACCGTCAGCCAGGTCCCCCCCCCTTTGTGTATTGTTGCTGAGGGGGGCAAAGTCTCTCCGCCTTAACTGTTGAGCCATCTCTCCAACCCCACAGAATCTTTTTTTTAAAACATATCCCCACAGAATCTTTTTTTTTAAATACGTTTGTTTTGTTTCTTGAGGTAGGGTCTCACTCTAGCCCAAACGGACCTGGAATTCACTATGTAATCTCAGGGTGGCATCAGACTCACAGTGATCCTCCTGCCTCCTGAGTGCCTGAACTTGTGCCTCCCACTCTCCTCAATGCTGCTCAACTTCAGGGTGCTCCTCTGCAGCATATGAGAATGGCAGTCACTTTCTGACTGTGTACTAGGAAGCAACCATTTTATATTGTATCACAGAGTTGGAGGGGTCATTTATGTTGGTTATGAAGTAGATAATATATGCAAGGTCCTGGTTCAAACCCTAGTATCACACCCCCCAAAAACAAAGGTTGCTTCCATTTTTGTGACAAGGCTGCAGTAAATAATTCTGTGTGAATGTACTCAATTTTGGGATATATTCCTTGCAAAAGAACTGCCAAGTAATGTACATACACTTCTAACTTCATTAGAGGTTGCTATCTCCAACATCGCTATATCTCTATGCTTTCACCAACCAAGCCATTTTGAGTTAATGTTTCTCTTCATCCTCACCAGGTTTTCTATTTGTGTTTTTTGAGGTAGGGTCTCTCCAGTTCAGGCTGGACTTGAACTCCTGACAATCCTAATTCAACCTCAAGAGCTGGGATCACCAGTTCTCGATATGGTAATCCTTTTCAGTTTTGATGAATCACTGACCCCCCACTGATGAACTGTTTCCAGGTTTCCTCCTGTGAAAAGTCTGTAAACAGTATTGTCTGATGCTTTTCTACTGGGTATCAATCCTTTATTGGCTACATGTGTTTGCAAATGCTCATTCCTGCCCGCAAAAGAATAAACCTCTTGCTGACTTTGAAATTTAAGTGAGGAGGGGGCTAGAGAGATGGCTCAGGGGTTAAGGTGCTTGCAGGCAAAACATAACCACCCAAGTTCGATTCCCCAGTACTCACAGTAAGCCAGATGCACAAAATGGAGCATGTATCTGGAGTTCCGTTTGCAGTGACGGGAGGCCCTAGTGTGCCTATTTTCTCTCTCTCTGCTTGCAAATAAATATATTTTAAAAAATAAAGGAGGCAAAGTCAGTTTGATATCTCAAACTTCACAGCTATTTGCCAAGCCTTTATTATGAATGTTTCTCAAACTTTTTTGTCCACCTAGCTGAATTCTTCATTGAGAGCCAATACAAACATGCAGACTGAATGGGCTCTAACTCGATTTCTCATGAGGGATATTTTCTTAACCACAAGCAAATACAACAAAGCAGTCTGTCTCTATACAAACCACCAGTAAATTTGGATTTAGAATTGACTGGTAAAGCCCTTACCTCTTAAACAGGCGTGTAGGTACACACCTGTAATCCCAGCAGTGGGGAAGACTGAGGCAGGAGGACCCTGACCAAACAAACAAAAAATCCACCTCGACACATAATCATTAAACCCACTTGGATATCTGAAACAAGCAGGGGACAGTGTGCTCTATTCAACGAATTAGGGTTCAAATTCAGATTAAACAAACACGTTTTAAATTTCCAGCTGTAAGAACATATATCAGCTCTTTACAAAACAAAAACAAAACCGCTCTGCAGAAGCGAAGTGAGTTTGCACTTCTCCCAGACGTCTGCTCCACAAAGTTCCTTCCCTTTGAGGAGCCTGAGGAAAGGCGAGAGGGCAGCATGAAGCCCTTCCGGTACCTCTTCCTTCCCGGGGGACCCGGGCAGGCAGGGAGCTCTGCCCTGACGGCATCACCCGCGCTGCACCGGGCAGGGACGCTGGAGGAAGGACGGGCTTTCCGCGGGCTGCTCGGGTGTGCGTGCGTGCGTGCGTGCGGTGTGCGTGCGTGCGGGCACGGAGCCCCGGGGTGCGTGCGTGCGGTGTGCGTGCTGCTCCGCTCCGGGGTGCGTGCGGGCGCGGAGCTCCGGGGAGGCCCGGCCGCCGCAGCCAGTGAGCCCCTCGCCCCCGCCCCCGGCCTCACCTCTGCGCAGCTCCCGCTCCCACACCGTGACGATGGGCCGCGAGTGCTTGCGGTGGTGGATGAGCCACAGGGACAGGGTCTGCACGCTCTGCTGCGAGTTGCTCAGCTCCGACAGCTTCTTCTCCAGCGCCGCCTCGGAGAAGGCGGACATCCCTCCGCCGCCGCGTCCACGCCGCCGCACGCCGTGGAGCCCCAGGGGAGGACGCTTCTGCCGCCCTCGTCGCGGGCTCGACCCCTCGCCACCGCCGGGGACAGCGCCGAGACCGGCCGCGGACCAGCAAGATGGCGGCCGACCGGCTGTGACGTCACGGCATGCCCGGTCCCGCCCCTCCCGCGGCTCTTCCTGGGAAAGCGGCCGCGGCCTGGGGAGGGGCGGGGCCTAGGGCGGGATCTGGGAGGGGCGGGGCCTAGGACGGGAACCGGGAGCGGGCGGGGCTTGCCACTTGAGTCCCGCCCAGACGGAAAATGCAGCAAGTAAACTGTGATTGGGAATCTGAATAGGTTTGTCCGGTGATAGAAACCGGTGCAGGCACTTTGGAAGATTGTTTGCAAGATCGGCTACCGGGAGCTCTGCATGATCCTGGCGATGACCCCTGCTGAGTGTTGGAGACCAGCTGAGAAAACTGCAAGTCTGAAAACAGTGCTGGAGAGATGGCTCAGCAATAAACGTGCTTGCCTATAAAGAAGGACCTGAGTTCAATAACCCAGTATGCACAAAGTGTCACAGCATGTGTTTGGAGTTTGTTTGCAGTGGCTGGAGTAAATAAAATGCTTTTTTTAAGTCTGAAAATGAACAGGGTTGGGAGGAATTAAGTCACTGGTA
The DNA here is from genome assembly GCA_004024765.1 of Zapus hudsonius. Classification (NCBI taxonomy): domain Eukaryota; kingdom Metazoa; phylum Chordata; class Mammalia; order Rodentia; family Dipodidae; genus Zapus; species Zapus hudsonius. Next base: position 17,106 of record PVHP010000425.1, on the reverse strand, counting down.
AAGTGCCTGCCAAGCATGCATGAAACACTAGGTTCAAAACACATTACCAGAAAAAAAATGTAAAAAAAAAAAAACAGGAAGGTGCTAGAATGCAGTTCAGAGGTGCACCACTCTTTGCCTATAATAGGGATCTGTGGGGAATGATGTCCAGGACATTTCTCAAGAGGAGGGAGCACACGGTTTGGCTGGTTTTCCTTCTCTAAACTCAGTCATTGCTGAGTTTGCACACAGTTCTTCCTCAGGCTTTTGTGCACCACTTTCCTTCAATACTATGCGCCCTGCTTCTGTACCCCAGGTTCCTTCTAACTCAGAAGCCTAGACAGTAACAAAGAATTCTCCAGTATGCAAATCACTGCGCCTGGGACAACCTGCTCTTTCTGTCCCAGGGCTGGAGTGCAAAAGGAAGTTAGAAGCTGTGCTTCTAGAAAAGACTTTGGAGAAGGAATGATTCTTGCTACTTCCAGATCCTTCTCTTTTCCTCTGATACCTGAAGCTAGGAGCCTTCAGTCTGGGGCATTTTGTGGAAGAACGTCTGTCAGCCACAGAGGTGTGCTGGGTCCTCCCGCCTACTGTCCAGACAGGTATAACAGTGACAAGTTCTGAAACCTCGTGGGGGGATGTTATGATGGTCAGAAGGGACAGCAGAGCAAGTGGGGGGAGTCTCAACCAATCATATATTTTGGTGTATTGTCTTCAACCTTAACAGCATAATTTTTACTCAGCTGTTCTGTATCAGATTCAATATCCAGAATTACATTTTAAAAACATGATTTAACTGAGCAGAAGAGGGGGCTGAAAGATTGTGAGAGCCGTGGTGGGGGAGACTATCCAGAGGCATGGCACCCCTCAGTAACAACACACTTGGGCCAGGAGAACCGGGCTGACTACTAGGCTATCCTTGGTCCCCTGCCCCAAGGACTGATCCAGACGGCCCATGGAGGAGGATATCCAGCTGATTGGGGATGGGGAGGGGGGCTTTGGGGAATTTGGGATAACAACTCATTGTTGGCCCACTAAATACATTAATGTAACTCATTATGGACAATAAAAAATTTTAAAAAAACATGATTTAGGGGAAATTAAAATATATAAATAGCTGGCATGGTGTCACAAGCCTTTAATCCCAACACTTAGGAGACATAGGTAGAAGGAGGCCACCCTGAGACAACATAATATAGTGAATTCCAGGTCAGCAGCCTGGGCTAGAATTAGACCCGACCTCCAAAAACAAAACAATAACAACTATGTATATCCTGTGCATTTTCACTGATTGCTATTAGGAAAGCTAGAAACAGCATATTTGCTAGTTTGGTAATCATGAGAAGTTGGGACATTCACAGCAGGTCAATGGCTAAATTGTGATGCAAGCATATTGCAAAGTACACATAGCAGTTTAAAAGATGGATATAGTGAATTTGAGATTTTTTAAAAAATTGTAGCAGCAAAAGTCCAGTTTAACACTTGTTTTTTTCAAAGGATATATTTTTTATGAATTCACAAGTGCCCTGAGATAATTCACAGAACTGGAAAAAATTTTAATTTCTGTCAAGGGCTGAGGAAACTCCTCAGCAGCAAAAAACACTTGCCATGTAAGCCTGAGGGCCTGAGAGGCCATTAGATGGCATGAGTTGATCCCCAGTACCCATGTAAAAAGCTAAGTGTGGTCACAAATGGCCTACATAGTGAGACATTCATCTCAAAAGAAAGTTAGCCTGGTACTGAAGACCTAGTCAAAATCATATGGCAGGGGAAGTCATAAACCCTAGGAGAGTAGTGCCTTTGTTGTCTGGCTAAATTATATATATTAAGCCCACCAAGCTGCCTTATAAACACTTTTTTAAAGAAATGAGCATACCCATATAATAATGCTACTCTTACTTTGGGCTAGAGAAGCTTCTCTTTTCAGATAGCAGTGACCACTGGGATGACTCACAAGGCACCATAGTGCTGAGAAGTGACAGTGGAGTGTTCAGCACAGGGACATCTCTATCACACCTTCTGAGGCTCAGGGTCCAGTGGGGAAGAGGTGATAAAAGAAAGTCAGAGCCAAAAGAAGGATAGAGCCGGGCGTGGTGGCGCACGCCTTTAATCCCAGCATTTGGAAGGCAGAGGTTGGAGGATCGCCGTGAGTTCGATTCACTACAGAGTGAATTCCAGGTCAGCTTGGGCTAGAGTGAGACCCTACCTCGAAAAACAAACAAACAAACAAAAAGGATAGAACTACTTACAATGTAATTCTCCAGACACAAAATGGCCTTGATATTCATGACTTCACAGTGCCTGACACTACCTACACAAAACCTTTATAATGGGAAGAAAAGATGATGACATTGAAATAAAAGAGAGACTAATTGAGAGGGGGAGGGGATATGATGGAGGGTGGATTTGAGAGAGGGAAAGTGAGGGTGCAGAGGGAATAATGATGGTTTATTGCCTATAATTATGGAAGCTGTCAATAAAAAGTTGAAAAAATGAATAGGACAAGGTTGTTTACATTCTTTTTAGCTTAGAATCTAAGGTGTTTGTAAAAACTGCTCACCACAGAAAAGGGGAGAAGGGCTTTGGTTTGACTGAAATCTCAACCACAATCACACTGGGCTACAAAGTAAGTTATAGGCCAGACTGGATTCCATAGTGATGAGACCATGTCTCAAAAACAACATACACACATATCTTTTTAAAATATTTTATTCATTTTCAAGCAGAGAGAGAGAAAAAGAGAGAGAGGAGAGAGAGAGAGAGAGAGCGCACCAGGAACACCACTTTGTGGGTCTGGCTTATGTGGGTAGTGGGGAATTGAACCTGGGGCCTTAGACACTACAGGCAAGTGCCTTAACCGCTGAGCCATCTCTCCAGCCCCCACACATATCTTTAAGAGATCACAGAGAACTTAATACATTTAGCAAAGTTGCAGGATAGGTCAGTACATAAATACACCAACCGTGAAAAATCTGAAAATTAGAAGAACAACTTCATTTACAATCATAGTAAAATTAACAAAATACTAAGGAGTAAATTTAACTAGAAAGGTATACAAAGCCAGCCTGGTGACATATACCTTTATTCCCAGCACTGGGGAGGCAGATGTAGGAGGATAGTGGTGAGTTTGAGGCCACCCTGAGACTATATAGTGAAATCCACGTAAGTCTGGGCTAGAGCAAGACTGTTATGGTTAAGTTTTGTTGTGAACTTGACCTATTTAGTAATCTACAGTAATCATGGGTGGGTCTCTGAGGTTGTTTACAGGAAGGATTAACTAAAGGAGAAGGAAGATCCCTAGCCCTCTCATTAGGGGGCAAGATATAAGGAAGCTCAAGGGGAAAGAAATCTCTCTCTCCTCCCTCCCCCCACCTGTTAGCTGGTGTATGTGCAGTGTTGATGATGGCTTCTCTCTCTCTCTGTTTGGACCTGTAAAAGGTGGCCAGCCTCTTTTGCCATTATGGAACTTCCCACGGATCTATAACTTCAATAAATCCTTTCTTCACATAACTGTGCCTGGTTTAAAGGTTCATCCCAGTGATGTGTGGCTGACTACAATAGTTTTGGTACGAGAGTGGGTTGATATTGCTGAGTTGAATCTGACTGTGTGGATTTTGGTCTTCTGGAACTTGTGTGCTAGAGGAATAGACATGGATTTGGTACTTGAAACTGAAGATGCCTTCTTGAGCAGTAAACCAAATTTTATGGACTATTATTGTGAGAATTTGAAAATGGTAAGTGCAGAGATAATTGCATTTGGAGCCTTGGCTTATGAACTTTCTTAGGGGGAGAGACTACAGAGAACTCTATTGGAACTGTGTTACTGGAATAAGGGCTGGCTGCATTCTACTGCCCATGCCAGAGCGTTTTTTGTTTGTTTGTTTGTTTGTTTTGTTTTGTTTTTCGAGGTAGGGTCTCGCAGAGCGTTTGATCAAAGATGAATTTAAGTAATGGACATGTGCTTGGCTAATGATATGGAACTGAGAATTTTAAGATTTAAAGTTAAAAAAAACCTCAAAACAAGTTTAAAACTTACTGGTACTGAGACTGATTGCTTAGAGTGCTATTGTTAAACATTATTAAAAAATTAAATATTGCCATGATTGAAGAATCTCAAGAGGAAGGAAATCTCTCTCTTCTCCCTCCCCCCTCCCCAATTTGCTGGTGCATGTGCAGTGTTGTTGATGGCTTCTCTCTCTCTGTTTGGACCTGTGAAAGGGGTCCAAACCTCTTTTGCCATTATGGTACTTTCCCCTGGATATGTAACTTCAATAAATACTTTCAAACAAAGATGTTTCTTTTCCTGCCTCTAACTAGTTCCCTTCCTCCCCACCCAAATAACTCCTAAGTCTACTTCATGTCACATGTATTCCATAATCCCTTCCTTAGATTGACTCAGGTCTTTGGGTATATACCTTTAGAGTGGTGTAGGTGTGTATTGTTTTGTTTTGTTTTCCAAGGTAGTGTCACTCAAGCCCAGGCAAACCTAGAACTCACTCTGTGACTCTAGGCTGGCTTTAAACTCAAGGTGATCTTCCTACCTCTGCCTCCCGAGTGCCAGAATTAAAGAAAGACCTGTCCCACCATGCCTCGCTTTAAGTTTTTTTTTTTTAATTTCCAAGTTACATTTATTTATTTATTTGTTTATTTATTTATTTTTTGTTTTATGAGGTAGGGTCTTGCCCTAGCTCAGGCTGATCTGGAATTCACTATATAGTCTCAGGCTGGCCTTGAATTGATCCTCCTACCTCTACCTCCCGAGTGCAGGGATTAAAGGCAGGCACCACCACTACACTCAGACTTTTTTTTAAAAAACATTTATTTGAAAGGAGATGAGAGAGAGAGAGAGAGACAGAGAGAGACAGAGAGATAGAGAATGGGCATGGCAGGGTCTTCTGCTACTGCAAACAAAATCCAGACACATGCACCACTTTGTGCATTTGGCTTTACATGGGTACTGGGTACAGGCTGTCAGGCTTTGCAGGCAAATGCCTTAACCTAGCTTTGATGTGAAATTTTAAACACAAGCATGTAATAGTTATATATTAAAGAGTATTTTGGGCTGGAGAGATGGCTCAGCGGTTAAGGCACTTGCCTCCAGTGCCTAAGGCCCCTGGTTCAACTCCCCAGGACCCACATAAGTCAGAACCACAAGGTGGTGGCCCTGTGTGCTCTCTCTCTCTCTCTCTCTCTCTCTCTCTCTCTCTCTTTCTCTCTCTCTCTCTGTATCTCTGCTTGAAAATGAATAAATAAAAGAGTATTTTGATAGTGGCAGAGTAGGGGCTTCAAATGGCTATGTTGTATAATCTAGGGTAAAGGCCAAATGCCAACTATTATATATATATATATATATATTTAAAACTATCTATTATTTTTATCTACTTATTATGTGGCACATGGTTCTAAGATCCTGGTGAACCTGACAGGTAGTCACCTGGTGAGGATGTGGGTAGTTCATACCTGGTGGTACTCAGGATACAGTGCTGTCCCTACCTTAGTATTTTAGAATATTTTAGTGGCATTATCCAAGCAGAGGACAGCAGAATATTTTATTAAAAACTAACATGATTATTCTAAGAATATACCTCCCGAGTGCTGGGATTTAAAGGCGTGCATCACTATGCCTGGCTAGATAAGTCTAGATGGTGAAAATTTCCTTTTCAAAACCTGACAGTTGGGGGAGATGGCTGAGTCAGTACAGTTCTTATGGTGAAAGCATGAGAATCTGAGTGTGAACCCCCCATGTAAAAAAGCTGAGTGTGGTGGTGATGGTACATATCTGAAGCACTGGGGAGTTAGAGACAGGGGACCTCTGGGGCTTGCTGGCTAACTATTCTAGGTGACTTGGTGAGCTCTGGGTTCAGTAAGAAACTCTGTCTCAAAAAAAAAATAAGGTGGGGGCAATAAAAGAAACACCTCCATTATCATCCCCTCACTTCCCAAATTCTGGAGACATGTACCGCCATGCCCAGTTAATCTTCCAATTCATATCATATAGTAAAGGTATTTGAATGTGGAGCCTTTGGCAGAAGTTAGTATTAGATGTGGTCATGAGGGTAAGTCCCCCCCCAGGATATTATTATTTCTTTTCTGAGAAGAGGAAGTGAGACCTCAGCGTGCATGGCTATCCTGTTTTGCCATTGATGCCCTCTGCCACAGACGATGCAACAAGACATAGTGGTACATGTGTTTAATCACAGCTCTCAGGAAGCTGAGGTAAGAGGATTACCATGAGTTATAGGTCAGCCTGGTACTACAGAGTAAGTTCCAAGTTAGCCTGGGCTAGAGTGAGACACTCCCCCCCTCAAAAAAAATTATTCATTTGCAGGGAGAGAGAGAAGAGAAGATAGGAGAGCGGAGGGGAGGGCAGGGAAAAGGGAGGGAAGAGGAGAGAGGAGAGAGGAGAGAATTAGAATGGGTACTTTTGGTTTGAATTAGTTTTTCCCTATAATATAAACTCATGTGTTTTGAAAGTTTGGTTCCCTACAGGTGGCAAATTGGGAATTGGAGCTTTGCTGAAGAAGGTGTGTCTGTGGGGGTGGGGTTATGGGTATTATAGCCAGTTTCCTCTTGGCACTCCTGCTGCTGTTGTCCACCTGATATTGGCCAGGAGGTGATGCTCGTGCCACATTTCCCCCTGCCATCATGGAGCTTCCCCTCCATGTCTGTAAGCCAAAATAAACCCTTTCCTCCCACAACCTGATTTCAGTTGAGTAGTTTGTTTATTTATTTATTTATTTATTTATTTATTTATTTATTTATTTATTTATTTATTTTGCTAGCAATGTGAAGCTAACTGCAACAGTCCTCCAGGGCCTCTTGCTTCTGCAAACTCCAGAGCTCCACTTTGTGCATCTGCCTTTATGTAGGTACTGGGGAACTGAACATGGGTCTACAGGCTTTGCAAGCAAGTGCCTTTAACTGTGGAGACATCTTCCCAGCCCTAGTTTCTTTCTTTTTAAAAAATTCTTATTTATTTGTAAGTAGAGAGAGTGAGAGAGTGAGAGAATGGGCACCAGGGCCTCCAGCCACTCTGCACAAACTACAGATGCATATATGCCACTGTGCATTTGGCCTTACTTGGGTACTGGGGCATCAAACCTGGGTCAATAGGCTTTGCAGGCAAGTGCCTTAACCACTGAGACATCTCTCCAGCCCCTCTTCTTTCTAGTCTTTGTTTGCAATCAGAGAGAGCAAGTGTGCAAGAGAAAGCAGAAAGAGAGAGAGAGAGAGAATACACTAATGGGCATGCTAGGGCCTCTTCCAACTGCAAACAAATGCCCGATGCATCTGGCTTTGTACTGTAGGGTTGAATCCAGACTGGTAGGCTTTGCAAGCAAGTGCCTTTAACCACTAAGCCAACTCTCCAGCCCTCTAAACTGTCTATTCTTTATATTCAGCCTTGGGTATTTGGTCATAATGACAGATGCAAACAAAGTGAGAGATTGTTCTGTGTATTCTTAGCAGCATCCTATATTCTATCTAGACTGTCTCTCCTGTGATAACTAGAATGTCTCCAGACATTGCCAGTTCTCAAGGGGAAACCACTCACAGTGAGAAGTACTTCTTCAAAACTGTCCTGATGAACTAACTGTACTGCAGATATTTGCTTTCATATCCAACTCTGCTTCTAGACCATGAACTCCTGGAGGGATGGGATAGCTTCATCCTCTTAGAGAGACACTGATTCTTACTGGGAGTGAGCTTTGGCAGATCTTCATAGAACTTTCCAGAAACCTGAGGCCCTGTAATCCAGCCTTCCATAGGGCATCTTAATCACTTCTATACCAGACCAGTCACTAAGCCTGCAGCTTCTGCTGAGTCACTGAAACTCATCTCCTGCCAAGGGGCTCATTTTATTTTAGCTCTGATGCAGGTGAAAAGCATGCTCATTTTGTTTTACCCACTCTTCCAGTGCTATCCCCTGATTCTTTATAAAATTAGCCTTTTACCCCTTATAAGGTACAAAAAAGAGAAAAGTAACAGCTGATATGGGACACTGGCCTGATTCTTGTCAGCTTACCTTCTCTGATGGTTAATTGTCATTGCCATCTTGACTAGGTTTACAATCATCTAGGAGACACAACTCTAGGAGTGTCTGTAAGGTCATTTCCAGAGAGGTTTAACTGAAGAGGGACAACCTATCCTGAATGTGGGTGGCACCATCACATAGATAGGATCCCTGGCTGAATAAAGAGAGAAAAAGCCATTGGTTGTACATATCTGTAATCCTAGCACTTGGGTGATGGAAGTAGGAGTATCAGGAGTTCAGTGTCAGCCATGACTACAAATGGAATTTAAGAAAAATTTCAGAAAAAGATGTCTCCCCCCCAAAAAAAAGAAGTGGGAAGGAAAGAGAAGACTATCTAATCATTGGTACTCCCTTCTCTACTTCCACAGTGCCATCATGTACGGAGCTGCTCCTGCCACGATAGTGCATTCCTCTGAACTGTGAGTCAGAACAAGTACATGGCTTTGTCAGGTGTTGGGTTACAGTGATGAGAATAGTAAGTAATACACCCTCCATGCTGTTAGGAGCTGGCCTTGTACTCACAGCCAGGACACCATCTGTGATTATTCTGATAAAAAATTTCACAGAACATCTATATTAGATAAGGCTACGGTATGATCTTATCTAAGCAAACACACACACACACACACACACACACACGGTAAGTGTGTAAAAAACAAAAATAACAAACACTGCCTTCTCTCCACTAACAGAACTGAGGCTTTTCTACCAATTATATTTCTAGCTTTGTTTTCTTCTGTCCTCAATAAAATTCATTAAGACACCAAATCAGGAAATCATGTTTCCTGGTAACATCCAATCCAGAGCAAAATCCCCACCTAGTCTCCCAGACACTGCTTGTGATTGAATCATTTTTGAATCCTTTTGGTTGAATCGCTCTATGGTGCCTCCTGCTGTTCATACTCCCTCATTGCAGGAAGTCAAAAGCCTACTTGTTAACTACAGCGATGTGCCTGGGGGTCTTTGGCTGAGAGCATGGATATACTGAACATCTAATATGAGCCAGTCACTGGAAATATAGCAGTGACTGAAAAAGACAAAACGCAGTATATACTTCTTATATGGAAGTGAAGAATGAGCCGTGCATGTTGATTGTAATACATGCTGTTAGGTTATGCTTAGTGGTGTGCGGAAAAGTAAAGCAGGAAAGGAGGGTGGGGAGGTGCATCTGTGTTATCCAGGGAGATCCTTCCTGTGGTGACACTCAGGATCTGAGGAGGGATGTGTGAGCACAGGGACTCACAGGGCTGCAGTGGGGTGATGAGAGAGGACAGTAACAGGAAGATGAGGTATGGGGAGAAGACACTCATGAAGGGCTTGCAAGGTCTTTGGCTTTTACTCTGGGATGGCTGGCTGTGGGAAAGCATTGAACAGAGAATCAGCATGCTCAAACATGTTTTAATTAAAAACAGAGCCCTCCAGCTGCTGTGAAATAAAAACAAACTGGGGGAGGTGGGGCAAAGGTGAAGTAGGCAGATTAATTACTGGTAATTCCAAAGCAAGGGGCGGCAGAGTCTGGACATACTTTAAAGATTGAATTCAGCACTCAGGAGGCAAAAAGTAGGAGGATCACTGTGAGTTCAAGGCCAGCGTGGGACCACAGAGTGAGTTCCAGGTCAGCCTGGGCTAGAGTGAGACTGTATGGGGGGGGGCATAAAAACCCCAAACAAACAAAAAGAGCAGGCCAGGCATGGTGGCACATGCCTTCAATCCTAACACCCAGGAGACATAGGTAGTAGGATCACTGACAGTTCCAGGCCAGTCAGGGACTACGGAGTGAATTCCAGATAAGCCTGGGCTAGAGTAAGACCTTACCTCAAAACAACAACAACAGATAGAAGAAGGGCCTGGGGACTCAGTCTATGAAGTACAAGCATGGGGACCTGAGATTGGCTCAGAATTTATGGAAAGGCCAGGTATGGTAATATGTGCCTGTAATCCCAGTGCTGGGGAAGTGGATACACAAGGATCCCTAGTGTTTGCTGGATAACTAGGCTAGCTGAATTAGTGATCTCTGGGTTCAGTGAGAGATGCTGAGAGACTGAAAGTGAAGGGCTGGAGAGATGGCTCAGTGGTTAAAGGCTTGCTTGTAAAACATGACCCAGGTTTGATTACCCAGTACCCATGTAAAGCCAGATGCACAAAGTGGCGCATGTGTCCAGTTTATTTGCAGTGGAAGGAGGCTCTGGTGTGCCCATACTCTCTCTTTCCTCTGTCTCTGCATGTGAACCCAGATACACGTGTGCACCCATATGCATATGGCCAGGCTCCCAGAGTCACAACTCCATCAATGGAGATGTTCAGTAGGCAAATGCATAGCAGCCTGGGCTGGAGTTGTGACTTTGGGAGCCTGGCACAGACAGTTAAGTAGTAGTTGAAGTTGCTGCTGGATATGATCACCAAGCAGGCAGGGGTGTGCAGATAGGGAAGAGGTCAAGGACTGAGTTCAGGGTATTCTAAATGATCAGAGGCCAGGGAACTGAGAAGGTATCAGTTGAAAATATACAAAGGATTAACAGTGACAGGAGGAAAGCAGTAATGTAGAATCCTAAAATTGTGAAGAAGGCTTTTGAAGGGAGAAATAGTTATTGTTAAGTTCTGCCAACAGATCAAGTAAGATGAGGTCTAAGAATCACTATTGGAATTACTGATGCCTTCCTTGGATCTTTTTAGGAGAAACATCAGATTCCTTAATAATTTCCAAAATAGAATGTCACTTTCTGAACTACATAATTCACTCATTTATCTTAGCTCTTATGTGCCAATTCTTACTAGATGAAGAACCTGAGAGGAGGACTTGGGTCTGATTTGCTCATTAGTAAAACACCAAGTCAGGTGTGGCGCATGTCTGTAATCAACCCCAGCACTTAGGGAGGCTGAAGCAGGAGAATTACTAATAGTTCAAGGCCATCCTTGGCTACATAGTGATTTCAAGGCCAGTCTGAGTAACAGTAAAATCTTGTCTTGAAACAAAGTGTGAAGATGGGGAGATGGCATGGTGGGTAAAGTACATGCTGCTCAAGCATGCTGGACTGAGTTAGAATCCCCAGAACCCACATAAAGCTGAAAACCATAGCTCACTTTTGTAAACCCAGCACTCCTAGGATGAGATGGAAGGTGGAGACAGGAGATTCCCCAGAAGCTCATTGGCCAGCTAGCCTGGTGCATGCAGAGGTGAACAAGAGACCCTGTTTCAAACAAGGTGGAAGTCAAGGACCAACACCTGTGTTTGTCCCTGTCACCTCCACATGCATGCTGTAGCACAAGTGCACCTGCACATACACACACAAAGATTTTCTACAAACACACATGCATGCATGGTTATAATCCCAGCACTTGGGAGGTAGAGACTGAAGGATTGAAGTTCAAGGTCATTTTCAGCTACATGGCCAGTTGGAGGCCAGTCTCAGATACATGTGACCCTGTCTTAAAACAAACACCTGGGCCAGGTATGGTGGCCCGTGCCTTTAGTCCCAGCACTCAGGAGACAGAGTTAGGAGGATCACTGTGAGTTCAAGACCAGCCTTAGACTACAGAGTGAATTCCAGGTCAGTCTGGGCTAGAGCAAGACCCTGCCTTGAAAAACCAAAACCAAAACCAAACCAAACAACAACCAACAACAAACCAAATAGCACTTTGTAGAACTGTGTTTGGTCATAGGAGCTCAGTAAGGGTTAGTTGAATGGTTTGCCAATCCATTGAGATGTTGGTTTATTCCTTTGGCAATGATTGATTCCCTAACATGATCAGGGTATATTCTAACAAAGTCCTCATCCCTTCAAAGCCTAGCATTTTGTACTGCAGTTCAGCAAGCCAAACCTGCTTGACAGACCTGGCACACAGCTACTTCATGCTTCCCTACCCAGAAGTATGCACTTCTCTGTAACCTGAAGAAATACCCATGCTCAGGCTGGTTTCTCATGGTTCAGCATATGTGCTTCTCCAACAGGGAAATCCCACTAAGAGGAAATGGCATCGAGGGCAATCAGGATTGGAAAGAGTAGCAGTGGGGGTTGCTGGGGACCCTAGAATCCACATGAAGATGGATGCATTAGGGCAAGTGTCAATAATCCCAGCATGCTTACAGCAAGATGGGAGGTGGAGACAGGAGAACCTTAAGAAGTTCACGGGCTAGCTTGCCTGGCATACGCCTCAAACAAGGTGGAGAGGTGTCTTCTGGCCTTCACTCATATGCCTGCATGCACACACATGCATGCAGGCACATATAAACCAAAAAGAATAAAGATGGGCTACAGAGATGGCTCAGTAGCTAAGGCACTTGCTTGCAGGGCCTAAGAATCTGGGTTTGTTTCCCCAGTACCCACATAAATCCAGATGCAAAGAGTGGCACATGCATCTGGAGTTTGTTTGCAGTGGCCAGAGGCCCTGGCAGCATGCCCATATGCATTCTCTCTCTCTCTCTCTCTCTCTCTCTCTCTCTCTCTCTCTCTCTCCCCCTGCTTCCAATAACTAACTAAATAAAATAATAATAGAGATGCCTAACCTAAATCCTCCAAAATTTCAGCTTGGAAGACTGGTAGACAGGAACTTGAGCCCTGCCTGTGGCATTAATTAGTTCTGGAGATCTCACCAAACCACTTAAAACTTAACAAACTTGGGCTGGAGGGATGGTGTAGTGGTTAAGGTGCTTGCCTACAAAACCTAACGACCCAAGTTTGATTCCCTAGTACCCGCATAAAGCCAAATGCACAAAAAAGGGGCTCATGCGTCTGGAATTTGGGCTCTGGCACACCCATTCTACTCTCTGTTTGCAAATAAAAATATTTTTAATAAAAATTAATAAACTTCATTCATCTACATTATGAACTAATAAGGGCTGGAAAGAATTATGAAGGAAACTACAGTAGCTCTTATTTATCTCCCAACTTCCTCCCTCTTTTTTCCTTTTTCCCTTACTCCTTTTGTTTTTTTCCTTTCTTTTCTTTTTTTTTTTGGGGTGGGGTGGGGTGGGGTTTCGAGGTAGGATCTCGCTCTAGCCCAGGCTGACCTGGAATTCACTATGTAGTCTCAGGGAGGCCTTGAACTCATGGTGATCCTCCCACCTCTGCCTCCCGAGTGCTGGGACTAAAGGCGAGCACCACCACGCCTGGCTCTTTTTCTTGTAGGATATTGCTATATAACTTAAATTGATCTCAAATTTAGAATGTTCCTACCTGAATATCCTAAGTATTGGGGTTACAGGCATGTATCACTACACCTGGTCAAGAGCCTTTACTATTTATTACTTATTTTGGAGGCAGGGTCTCTCTCTAGCCCAGGATGACCTGGAACTCACTCTTTAGCCCAGACCAGCCTCAAAATCACAGTAATTCTTCTATCTCAGTCTGAGTGGGTTTATAGATATGAGCCACCATGCCCACCCAAAGTTAATTTTTAAAAGAAAACATCATCAATAAAACGATAGGTATAGTATGTCTTTTTGTATCTGGCTTATTTCACATAGCATACTGTTTTCAAGTTTCACCCATGTTGTATTTAGGCAAATATATATCAAGTTTCATCCATGTTGTAGTCAGGCAAATTTAAATAAAGTAAAAAGAATATATGTATATGATATACATGCCTGTAACCTCGGTACTTAGGATATTTTTTAAAACTTTATTTTTTTTTAACAAAGGTCTTATATTCCCTCTCCCCTGTTCCCACTTTTCCTGAGGGCTCTCCTTACTAGGGCCACTGCTGTTCAAGTTTGGGTGAATAAGGTCTCAGTCAGTCTTTGGGGGTCGGGTTGTGCCTCGGGGTATTCCTACCCACTCTGTGGCTCTCACAATCTTCCTGCCCTGTTCCACAATGCTCCGAGCCTCGACAGTTCTGCTAGCAGTCTAGTTTAGTGTTTTCTGTAACCTCTGGGTTTCTGATTGTGTTTTGATCCACTACAGTGTCTGTTGTTGTTCCCTAGAGCTGGTTGTCAGGCTAGCAGTGGGAGCAATATTTGTGTGTCCTCTTCTGCAGTATCTCTTGGGTCATGGCAGACAAGGTCACACGATGTAGCTCAGGCTATACTCCCAATTTGTGACATTCCTGCCTCAGCCTTCGGAGGTCTGGGATTACAGATGTATGCCTCCACATGGCTTATTTTAAATTGTATTTTCTCTTATGAGTGAGATTGAAATTTGAAATATGGCCGGGCGTGGTGGCGCACGCCTTTAATCCCAGCTCTCGGGAGGCAGAGGTAGGAGGATCGTCATGAGTTCGAGGCCACCCTGAGACTACATAGTGAATTCCAGGTCAGCCTGGGCTAGAGTGAGACCCTACCTCGAAAAACCAAAAAAAAAAAAAAAAAAAAAAAAGAAATTTGAAATATGTAATATTTTGTACAATGAAAAGTCATCTATAGCCCCCCCACAAACAGCAAAAGAAAAAGACATTAAAGTAGTAGAAGAGGCATTACTTGGGAAGTTCAGTGGAAGGGGAACCAGGAGTGGGACAAGAGAAATTAATGGGGTAGGAATTATGTTCAAAATATATTGTATACATGTATAAAAATTGCCAATAAATAAATTCATATAAAATGGTGAATAGAAAAAATTTTATGTATTGCACTTTACAAAACAGAAGGCAAGTAATCAAAGAGAAATCTAAAAAAACTTGAATATTAACAAAATCTTAGTAAATATGTACTCATACCCATGTATAAATTACTCTGTTGTAGATTTTATTATTTAAAAAATATTTTATTTGTTCATTTTCAAGGATATATATATATATATATATATATATATATATATAGAGAGAGAGAGAGAGAGAGAGAGAGAGAGAGAAAGAGAGAGAGCACCAGGGCCACCACCTTGTGGGTCTGGCTTACATGGGTACTGGGAAACTGAACCCAAGTGCCTTAACCGCTGGGCCATCTCTCCAGCCCAGATTATTTAATCAAGAGGGACAAATTTATCTCATCTTTTTTTTAATAGGAAAAAAGTTTCCATGAAATTTTTTCCTCAGTAGAGCTCTATAAATTTTCATACATACATACATTTATATAACTGCCACCAAAGTAGGATGTGTAATGGTTTTTTATTCATGTGTGGCCACCTTACAGTCACACTAACCCTGGGAAAACACTGATTTGCATCCCTTTTGTGGTCTTTTCCAGAATGTCATGTGCATGGAAACTTGCAATGTGAATCCTTTTGAGTGACATTCATAGAAGTTGGTGCCTGCCTCAATAGTTCATTGTTTTAATACTGAGAATCATTGTATTGCACAAATATATCCCAGAATTGCGTCTCCAATGAAGGGCATTTGGGCAGTTTCTAGTTAGTTATACTGGTTTTTGTGCAAACATGTTTTAATTACTCTTGGTAATAGACGGGAGAAAGGAGGCTGGGTTATAATGTAGGTATTTATATTTGTTTTACCTAATTGCTTTCCAAACTGGCTAAAATATTTGGCTTTCTCACTAGCAAAGTATCAAAGTCCTTGCTGTAATCAGTTTGTCTACATCTAAGATCCTGCTAGGATTTTGATGAAATAGACACATTTATTGAGTATTCCAATTTATGAATATAATTTACCTTTCATCTACATTTTATAACCTTTTAAAGTTTTTTTTTTTTTTTTTTGGTCTTTCAAGGTAAGGTCTTACTCTTAGCCCAAGCTGACATGGAATTCACTATGTAGTCTCAGGGTGGCCTTGAACTCATGGCGAGCCTCCTGCCTCTGCCTCCTGAGTGCTGGGATTAAAGGCATGGGCCACCACACCCTGCTAGCTCTAGTTTTTTTGAAGATATTTTGGAATCTCCTTTGCTTTGTGTTGCTGGGGATTGAACTCAAGGCTGTGTGCATGAACCACAAGCTCAAATCCTTGGGATTTTCTCTGTGGACAATCATGTAATTTGTGAAATTTATTTCATTCCTTTCTAACCTGCATACATTTTTTTCTTGCCTTACTTTGATAAGGATTTCCTGTATGATGCTGCAAATGAGAGTTAGAATCTATGTTTATCATCTATATACCTATATCTGCTTTAGTGGGCAAACACTTCTATTTCATTGTAGGTATTATATTAGCTATAGGTTAATGAGGTTTCTTTTCAGATTCATAAGTGTAAACTTACACTGTGTTTTTCTGCATTTGGATATTTGGATATGTTTTGTTTTTATTTTTCAGTCAATAGTTTTCTTGTACTATTCTTTTTTTTTTTTTTTTTTTTTTTTTTTTTTTTTTTTTTTTTTTTTTTTTTTTTTTTTTTTTTTTTTTTTTTTTTTTTTTTTTTTTTTTTTTTTTTGGTTTTACGAGGTAGTGTCTCACTCTAGTCCAGGCTGACCTGGAATTCACTGTGTAGTCTTAGGGTGGTATTGAACTCATAGTGATCCTCCTACTTCTGTCTCCCGAGTGCTGGGATTAAAGATGTGCGCCACCACGCCCGGCTTGTTTTTTGATTAAAAAAATTTTTTTTTTGTTTTTTTCAGGAAGACTTGCTCTTGCTCATGCCAACCTAGAATTCACTGTGTAGTCTCAGGGTGGCCTTGAAGTCATGGCAATCTTCCTAACTCTGCCTCCTGAGTGCTGGGATTAAAGGTGTGAACCACCATGACTGGCTTATTTTATTTTTTATTTTTATTTCTCGAGGTAGGGTCTCGCTCTAGCCCAGGCTGATCTGGAATTCACTCTGTAGTCTCAGGCTGGCCTCAAACTCACGGCAATTCTCCTACCTCTGCCTCCCGAGTGCTGGGATTAAAGGCGTGCACCACCACACCCGGCATAACTGGCTTTTTAAAAACAATTTTAAAAAATATTTGTGAGCTGGAAAGATGGCTCAGTGATTAAGGCACTTGCCTGTAAAGCTTAATGATCCATATTTGATTTCCCAATATGTGGGATGTACAAAGTGAGTCATGCATCTGGAGTTTGTTTGCAGTAGCTCATTCTCTCGTTGTTCACAAAGAAAAATATTTTTAAAATATTTGTGAGGATCTGGGCGTGGTGGCACACGCCTTTAATCCTAGCACTCAAGAGGCAGAGGTACGAGGATTGCCATGAGTTTGAGGCCAGCCTGAGACTACATAGTGAATTCCAGGTAAGCCTGGACTAGAGTGAGACCCTACCTCGAAAAACCAAAAAAAAAAAAAAA